>JASDQU010371676.1:0-14333 GCA_032191745.1 Picea mariana
TTTCTTGCCTTTTCTGCAAGATTGTGTGTGGCGCGAATTCCCTCGTCCGTGGTCAGGTCTGAGAGCTTCTACGGATGGGAGGTTCACCCCCATCCCCTCATTAACTCTTGAGGAGCCTCCCCACCTACCATCCTGGTGGGTAATTCATTCTAGGGTCAGAGAGTTGCTTTGGTCTTTGAGCAAGTAAACACTAGTACAGTATTGGTTCAGTGGAAGTTAACACAACCATTCCAAGTCCCTTCCACCACCTCTCATTAGCCATCGTGGTTTCTTTTAGCACATCCTCCCCCCTCCCAGCAGTCATGCAACACATAATCATAATATAATTTACATTCATCAACCTTTTATACAAAGGTCCGTCAAATCAAACATTCATATCTTTGAGTTTGCCATAGTTCTTGGTCAATATAGTTATTTTTACAGACTGGGGGAAACAGGGTGTTACAGAGTGGCATGATTTTTAATGAGAATGAAACTCCTCCCAGTTGTGATAAGGCCATACAGGGATTAAACAAAAAAAGTAGGCTAAGTTATCACAACTTGAAAAAGGTCATGTGTGAAATTCTTCCCAGTTGTGATGAGGCCATACAAGGCTTAAACAAAAAATGTAGACTAAGTTATCACAACTTGAAAATTTTCATACGTGAGAGAAAAAAAAACATTGGTGGTATAGGAAATACTGTCGTTCCAGGGTTCAGTGCCAATGTCAGCCAAACCACATCGAATGTGCATAAGCGTCACATGTTATTTAATCAGAGTGAAATTCATCCCATCTGCCATGAGGTCATCCTGCCCTTGAGAAAGAAGCATAGACTAAGTTACCAAAACTTGAAAAAGGTCATACGCGAGAGAAAAAAATGCATTGCTATGCTTCCTTCTAGAGAGAAACTGATATATCACAATCTAAAAAAAATTGTTCATGCACAACACAACAAAAACAGGTACAGTTGCATACCCCACAATGGTCATGCAACTATCCGAGAGGAAAAAATCACATTTCATGGGCTAGAAGCAACACTGTGCACCACTACCAATGAAAATGAGCAAACACTTTCTACCCATACTTCCATGTCGAAGAAATATGCAAGAAAAACCTACATTAAAGAAATCAAAGACACTCCTTCCATTGCATGTGCAATTTGAGATCAATTGAATTTCACAAAAAATAGTAAGTCTTTCACGCCTGATTTGGAAGTAGAATACCTCCACTTGACAACACATGATAAAACATTTTCCAGTGGAAAAATTTGTCTTCCATGCAAATGGTTGCTTGAAAATGGAAAACCGCCACAATTTGCAACCCCTGACCAAATAAGATGTAATACACCACTACCAGATGTAAGTTCCCTTGCRGAACTTGAAGAGAGACTTGTGTCTCTGCGAATTGCATTTGCACAAATTAGGCCMTGGGGCTATAAACGACCCCAGCTGGGCTTAACAGGAACAATTATTAATGTGCTTGTTCAACTAGATGTTGTGCAAAAATCCTTGCCACAATTCATTAGTGATACAATGACAATTGTTGTGGTTCTCAAAAGATGCTTGCAATACAAAAATGTGTATCAGACAGGAAAATTGYGTGTGCATGTTGTTATGAAAGCATTAAAAGAATTATGTTCCAAGGCCCTATACAAAGCACARCACATTTGTATAAATGAGAACTGGAACAATGTTCTTGGAGAAGAGGATGGCAACTTTGCAGAGACTCTCGAAACTGCTAGTGAATTTGATACAAGTGATGAATCCAAGAATGAAACACCTGCTGAGACATTGGTGCATGGATTCACTTATTCACAATGCATTTGTAACTTGCAAGACAATATTGTCTAAATTGCACCTTTTGAGGGGCAACGTCCACTTGGAATATTCAAGGACAAATTCGCAGAGGAAATGAACTTCCCAACACTCTTCTATGGAGATCCACGTCCCACTGACATTACAGAATGATTCAATTACCATAAAATAGTTCAATGGGAGATGCTACATTCAAGCGGTGACTTCTCCTCTCACATAACAAATTTGTTTTTCAAAACAATGCGCATAATAATAGAGCAAGTATTGTCTTGCATGTGGGTCCGAATAAGAAAAGGCCAGTTATAAGGAAGCAATTTGTTGGCCAAGGATGTCAAGTACAAAGTAAACCTAGAAAATATATTGAAATGTGATATTGGATACATAGATTTCAAAAACATTCGCATCTCTCCTGACTATTTATAACAAAACAAGAAAACTATTTTTAAAATGATCTGACAATTGGGCCCGCCAACATTTTTCATCACATTTACAAGTGCAGAGCATTGATGGGAACCATTGGTGGTTGTGGTATCTGACTTGCGTAGGAACAGAAAACGTAAAAAACAAATCGATACATTGGAAAATAATGACATTGACTACCTCATAAGAAAAGACCCAATGACATGTACTCGCTACTATAGTCATAGAATAAATGTTTTGAGACAATTGATATGCCATGATGAAACGCTTTTCGGAAAAATATCGAGCTACTTTTTTGTGATTGAATTCTAGAATAGGGGGAATGAACATGCCCACGCACTATTGTGGATAGAGGGTGCACCAGTCTATGGAACTGACAACAATTCACAGATTGAGCAATTTGTGCAAAAAACATAACATGCAACACAGATCATTTGGATCCAGAACTTTCCAAAGTTCATAGACATTATCATACAAAAAGTTGTAGAAAACGAAAAAAACTCGCATTGCAGACACAACTTCCCCGTGCTGCCAATGAGAGAAAAAGAATCATATAGCCACTTAGTTTAGAGGACAATGTTGTTGTTAATAAATCTAAATCCTTGTTTTCATTTCTATAACAAGGAGAGTTTGATGAGTTGATGATCTTCGATGACTTCTTGACAGAGATAAATTTATCAGAAGATGAGCACATCCAAGCCATACAATGTATGCTGAAACAACCAACAGTTTTCCTTAAACGAAAACTTTCCCATATCTGGAACAACAGTTTCTCCAAGGACATGCCAGTTATGTGGAATGAAAATACAGATGCGCAGTATGTCCTCAATGCATATGCTATAGCATCGCACTGTACCTCGTATATGAAAAAGGTTGACAAATCTATGACAAGTACATTCAGAAGAATACGCAAAGAACATGAAATAAGTCATATTGATGCCATACAAATGATACGTACATTGGAAATACATTGCTTAATATTCAACAAATGTATGATCAACAAGCATTCCACCTTGCACTTTCCCTTCCCCTCAATTGTAGTTCAAGAAAATGTGTCTTCATAAACACATCTCCACTTGAAAAACGCACATTTGTGCTTAAACCATCGTGTTTGCTAGAAAAAGATCCTGACAATTCAGAAGATGTACTATGTCACTCTAGTATTGATTATTACCTCCAGCATCCATCTCCTATTAGGCATATCTGCTTAGTAGAATTCATATCGCATTACAAAAACAATGGTGTGCCCGTATCAAAAAAAAAAAAAAAAAACCTCTTTGATACGGATTGTCAAATACAATAAACATTCTGACTATGAAAACTATTGTAGATAAAAACTATTGTTATACAGTCTGTTCGATGAAAACGAAGAGACATTAAAACATAACTTCTCTACATGGGAAGCTTCGTGTGTTGCCTTTGAGACTATAGTGAAAATCGATGAAGCTAGATTTACTTACAATGTTAATCCAACATGGGGTGATCTAGAATTTGTATTTCATGAGCTAGAAAACCATGACAATCTTGATGAGACATCCACAAACTGAAAACCAACCAGAACTCCTTGCGATTCCTATGACTTGCAAGTAGATTTTCCTCGTCCTTGAGCAGGTGGCATTGAAAAATGTATCAATCTTGGTTTTCAAGTCACAAAACATCCTTTCCTTATTGAAAATAACGAATACCACAGAATAAGACACCTGTTAAATCGAGAACAACAAACATTTTCAAAAGACATTGCGCTTAAAAAATGCTTGAACATGGACACTCATGTGCACTTGTTCCTTACAGGCGGAGCATGAACATGCAAGACATTCACAGCGAAAGCATTGTTCCAAATGCTTATACGAATCTATGATTCAAACAATTCCTCTAATCTTGTGAAACCAAAGGGCCTAATAGTTGCATACACAAGAAAAGTTGCATATAATGCAGGTGGAACAACAATCCATTCTGCATTTTTAATGCATTTTAACAAGTCACAGATTCTTCCACTTAGCAAGGAAATGTTAGATACCTTGTCTAAGCTTTATGATGAACTCCAACTTGTCTAAGCATAAAACATGTGCACACGAAATACTTTGGAAACATTGACATGATATTTTTTGGGGATCTTTACCAGGAATAACTGAACCAAGATTCTTTGATATTTGAACAACCTACGGTTAACATACAAACAGTGACGCATGACTTCTAGAGAGACAATAGTAAATGATTTGAATTGCATACTACAATGCGCCAGACAGATGAAACATTTATTGCAATTCTGAATAGAATTTGGACAAACAACCAAACATATGATGACTTAACATATATCAATTCGAGGTGCTTGCAACCTGCACCAACAGACCCAACATTCCCTTACCTGTTATACACAAATAAGGATGTTGCAATGCATAACAGGTACATGCTATCGTTCATGCTTGTCGATGATATCATCATCAATTCAATTGACCTGGGAGAAGAAAACCATGGAAATGTGCCACGTCATGAACATACAACCACTTTTCCTTTGCAGCTTGTCCTGAAATTAGAAATGTTGGTTGAAATATACGCCTGCAACTATGATTCACAGGATGGCTTGGTCAATGGTGCAGATGGAATACTCAAAGGCTATACCAAAACAGAAAAGCTTTATGTCCTTTGGATTAAGTTCCATAACCACATATAGGCAAGTGACAAGCAAGCAAATTGGCTTATCTATATAATTCAAACACTGCAAGTGATTGGACATCTATTTTGCGAATATCAAAGCCATTATCGACATCAACAAAGACAGGTCGATTGAATATTCGAAAACAATTTCCAATTATACTTGCATGTGCACGCACAGTACACAGATTACAAGGACTAACACTTGATAGTGTTGCATTTCAGCCTACTGGAATTTGAATACATGGACTTGTATACACAACACTGTCTCGTTTAGAAGCATAGACTCCTTGTATTTACTAAGTCCTCTTACAAAAGATAATTTCAAATTCAAACAAAAAGTTGATATTGAAATGGAGCACCTCAAGACTACTGCAAAATGGCATCTACAACATGATTACCAATTCATACAAACAAACTCATATGTATCAATTCTCTCGCTAAGACACACAACTTACATGAACACATGGATGATATAATCAATGACTATGATACAATGCAATCTGATATTTTGTGGTTGCAGGAAACATACATGGCATTATGCATGCAAAACAAACAATTTTCAAATCACAATTTCATATCAAGTTACATTACACATGGGGTGATGATATTAGTGAAAAAACATGTACCAATTTTGGACCATATATATTTCGAAGAAAATAATGTTGAGATGGTGCTTGCAAAAATATTTTTCCATCGAACAAAAATTGCAATACTGAATTTGTATGTTGCTTCCCATGCAACATTCTCCAACATACTAAATGTTCTTTCCAATGCATTAGGCCATTTGCATCTGAATGAAACCATTGTGCTTGTAGGAGACTTCAATATTGACATGCTACAAAATAATTCCAAAACAAAAGAATTGGAAAACTACATGTGCAAATACAGTCTCCGCTTTCTTTTGAACAACACAAGCCATGTGCAAAACACGCTTATTGACCATGTATAGTCAAATGTGACCATTCCTCAATACAACATCTTTATCTTAGACACATACTGGTCTGATCACAATACAATTGTTATTTCACTTGAATTATGAGATATACATAAAACATATTTCAAAGTCATATTTCTATGTTTCAAAGCATATCTGTGTAGCTTGTTGCAAAAAACTAAATCATCCAACTTCTTAGTTTTACCTGGTTTGTACACATAGTGGTTTGGTCACCACACAATTGGTGTTGCACTTGAATTATGAAATATACATCAGGCATATTGCAGAATCATATTTCTATGCTTCAAAGCATATCTGTCTATCTTGTTGCAGAAAATCGACATATCCAACTTCTTAGTTTTTCTTGGTTTGTAATTGATTTTGGTCATGACTTCTTTTTTACAAAAAAAAACTATACACACACACACACACACAAACTTAAATGAACTAAAAAAAAAAAAGTACATTCTTCTAACACTATCTATTACTTTATTCCTCTTATTCTATTTTATTTAGTCTATGTACATAGTACTTGTTTTTTTCTTTACATGTCAACTTATGTTCATGTCCGTTTTGTTTTGTGCTTTTGTTCATAGAAACAAACAGGAAAACTACACACCGCAAAGAACTCTTAACCAGAAATGTAGAAGAATCCATGCAAAGGTGTGTTTTTCTACCTGTGTTCCATATCCAATAGTTTTTTGTTTACTCTGTCTGTATTTGTTCAACTGGTTTGCAGCTCTGCTTTTTTTTTCCTCCTTGGATACTCCATTTATTCATGTACATTGACTTGTCTTCGTGTCAATTATATTTTCCGTGTTGCTATCTTAAAATAAATAAATTTGTACTCCATCTTTTCTTTTGATGTGTTCCTACGTAATAGTTTGATTTCATGTCGATTGTGTTCTCTGTACTGTGTGGCATATAGTTCTTACATCCCTTTCTTTTTCCTCTTCTATACTTAGACGTTCTCCATTTTTTCTTCCCCTCTATTATCCATTTTTTATTCTATACTTAGTCCCATGTCTATGCTCGCGGGTTCCCAGGACGACGGAGTGGCAGATTTCATGTCCACCTATATCTTTACATCACTAGTCTGATCGACACCGTTTGTTTTCATAGTTCGTGAATTTTATGGCTGTGGGTTCTTGCGTAGGCATCCTCGAACTCTCATGCCCCATTTGTGTGGTATACATCTTGCACCCGAAACTTCAATGATCTAAAATTCAACCCGAACTCGAAGCTTGCAACTCATTTTTCTCAGCATCTATTGATTTTTCAAAGCATATGTTGATATTTTTCCCAGTTCATCTCAACAGTTAGCCAATTTTATGGCTGCAGATTCCCCCCCAATGCATTATCGAACTCCCATGCCCTATGTTCGGATAATATCTTGCATCCAAAACTCCGTTTATCTACAATTCGACCTTGCACTCCTCGAACTCACAAGACTCRCTCTTTATCAAACTCGCAAATTGTATATCCATCTATATCTTGACATCACGAGTCAAACCGAGCGCTTTCATTTCCTTAGCCAATTTTATTTCCATAGGTTCCCGGGGTACGCATTATCGAACTCTCTTTCCCCATGTTCCAAGTACAMATCTTCCATCCAAAATTTGGGTCATCTACAATTCCACCACGGACTCCCAGGTTCAAAAAAGTACCAAAGCATATTTAATTCTCCTCCATGCCCGCCACGTTACCCCCTTCCCAATACACATTAATTRTGATTTTACTGGTGACATTTCACCACAGATGTTTGAAAATATTGGCATTAATAAGCAAAAATTTTGAGGTAATCTCCCGTTAAAATGAATTTATGGGAGAATATTATGGAATCTGATTAGTTTCCTCTGTCAATCTTGAATTTTCAAAACAATGATGGTTGTTTTTKGTTTTTTTAAGACGTCATTGTAGCAAGAATTCAATATTGTGTTGGCCCGTTGTGTCATCTACAAAGGTGTTCACATGATGTCGCTCTTTAGTATTGTGCACATAATTTTTGAACCTTACAAGTTTGCATATTTGAGGCTCTGCTTGCATATGAAAATGTTGCTCCACCATTCCAATTTGAACATAGTTTGCATTTGGGCCACAGAGAACAATAATAAAATAAAATAATATGAAATTTGTTTAAGTAAATATTAACAAATTATCTTCTGACTTGAACCTGCTTTTGTCAAAATCCAAGTATATAAACACAGTTGTCAATGTTTTCCCCACTTTTCAATAGTTTCTCGATTTCCCTGCCATCTCTGCACGCTTTCCCAATGCAAATTGATGACGCTTTTATTAGCTTTGAAAAGATTGGCATTAAAAGGCAAAAAGGTTGAGGACATCTGCCATTAAAACACATTGAACCAAGATTTACTAGAGATTGTATTATGATGTTGCAGCGTCCATTTTAAATACAATGAGGAGCAAAGGAAGGTTTTCATCACCTTATGGATGCAACTCGACAACATGTCTGTGGAGATACCTTGAATATTTTCGGGCACAAGGACCAACATTTTCAGTGGTCCATAGCTTATGACTACTACTCATCCACTTCTGCCCAGATGAAAGTTGTCTTGACATCTGAAATTGCAATGACACATTGTATCCCCGGTTTTTTTTTTTACTTTCAGGACTTGGTCACGTGCTGTGCCAAGAACTATATTTCGAACCAATGGATTGTCCAGATATGTGACCATTTCCAAATCTCCCTATCTCCTAAAGTATTTAGAAATATGTTAACACTTCCCAACCCAACGCCTGCTTTCAAGGGAGAGAATTGCAAACAATTCTTATATAAGCATGGAAATGAATTAGACCTCTTGTCAAAGTTATTACAAGACGCAATGCCCGTTCCCCGGGACATGGTCATATTACAGGTTAGTGCATGTAAAAACCTTTTTCGGCAAATTGCATGGCTTTTCACTAGGACAATGAGACAAGAAAGTGCAACCAGCATCTCTCGGATGATTCTATATATTTTATATTTTACGGTCAAGTAAAAAACCATCTTCCATTGCCGCAAGTTGATTTCCATTCAAATCTCTTCCTAGTGATTGCAATACATGAGGCAGAAGAAATTATTTATGCCATCTTATTTAATTTTCATCGTGTCGAATTGCTATCCATTTCCTGGGCTATCTATGTGTAGGAAGTTGAACTTTGAATTTTACCCAATAACATTCTTGTGCCAGAAATTATGGAGACACGACGCTTGCCAACAATTTTATAAGGTCTTCAATTTTCCCTAGTTTTCTAGCCAACCAACAATCTTCTTGGATAGGAAGGGAACAATAGAAGAAATGGAGAACTATAATGTTATAAGGATTTTCGGGTCTAAAAAAAATCCTTGCTTCCTTCCATGTCACATATTTGGTACAATTTTTTTTGCTGGAATAACAAGGAAGTACATCTATTGGTTTCATTTTTTCCATGAAAAAAGGAAAGTTCAATTCATGTCTATGCCTTGGAAAGTTTGGGATTTCATGGTCAGGAACCACTTCAACAGTTCTTTCACTTACACTATCCTGAATGGACTCCGTAATAGTACCAATGATTTTCACAAGCAGAACCAAAAATACCCGGGTGAAAAAAGTGCCCAATCCCCGACTGCCACAGCCAAGACCACAGCATCTCCTGGCAGTACTCGAATGGCTTACCCAAATAACAATTTCACACATAGTTCTTCAGGTGAAGGAGGAGATAAGAACCCTCCCTCTCTAGACAACTCTATTAGCGGCCTTGAAATGGAAAACCTCATGTTAAATACGTGAATCAAAGAATTGGAGGCAACTCTAATGCCTCTTCCACTATTTGCTACTTCTTTGACAATGGTCGGGTCCACCGCACTTGCGCAAAAGTTAAAAGGATCAACAAGCCTTCTCACATCGGCCTAAGACTATGTGGAAAAAAATATAAACAAAAGAATGGAATTAATAACAGAAACTTGGGAGATGTCAAAGAATATGGTGTTTTTTGGAACAAGAGCGCATGTTTTTCATGAGTATCTGCAAGCAGATCTCAAGAACGAGCAAGGTTTTTATCTCGATGCAGTTATACCATTTGGTGTTGAAGTTACTAGTATGACAGAATTCAGAAGAAGACGGGAGGATCTCCCTTCCCTGGATGGAATTGACCAGCTAAATGCATGCTGGAAAGAAAAGGTAAAAAACCTGATTGGTATCTTTCAAGAATGTAGCCAGACCATATCTAATAGAGACAAACTATTCAAGAAGCTAATTGAGATAGATCTAGTTGCCAACACTAATGCAGTCCATGACCCAAAATTGATATTAAACTCGTTATTTTTTACCAAGCAARCATTTGATGATCAAGTTCATATCTATAAAACACTGTCATTTGAAAATTTATATGGCATTCTTGAATATGGTGAAGATGACGTGAAAACTTGGCTAGTCAGTTATGCAATTAGAAAAAAAAATAGTTAAGAAGCATTGCACAACTTGTCTATTGATCTAAGGGACTTGGAAAGTGAATTATTCAATATAAAAATGCGGCATGAAATGAGCGTGGCGCCCATGAGGAGCTACATCAAAGAATGGTTGAAAAAGGTTGTCGACCAGATTACCAATGAATGTCAAAGTCGAGGAAAGCCATAAAAGGACATCAGCGAATAAATGACAAGGCATGGGACACCATCATAGTAAGTTGATATTGATTACATTATTTTGTCTTCATCCACTTATTCTAACAAAGCTTTAACCCAGATCTGACAATTTTCTCTTTCTTCTTGCTAGGTTTTGTTGTTTTCCATCGTCGAATTTCTTCTTTCTACAAACTTCATTCTTGTACATCTTTGCTTTGTAGTCCTCAACAATCCCAATCAGAGTCATTCTGGCAAACGCATTTTTATTTCATAGAATATGTATTGAACTATAGTTTTTTTTGCAAATTCGAAGACAACTTTTTTGGGGAAATATTCTCAAATGTATTTTGTGACCCAATTTATCTAAATACAAATATTTGGGGTTGTTCTATGCTGATATTCAATGCTTGGTGTTGTTATTTGGAATTTGTATTTCTTCATAAAATTAAATCATTTCATTGCACATGTGCATTTTCTATATTGTTCATGCATTGCAGCTTCCTATATTTCAAAATATTCTTCGATATACGAAATGTAAAGTCATATATTTTTTTCTTTGTTCCTTGTAGGTTTGAGCAAAAAAATTCGAGCCCAAAACACCATTCAAATTCAAACATGGTTTAGATTTGGACCACAAATAATATAATAAGATACATTAATATGGATACATTTTAAAGAAACATAAACAAAATCCCTTTAAACTTGAACCTGACTTCCTTGGGCTCCTAGATTGTTCGCGGGTTGATCAGTTAGCGGACTGTCAAATCCTCATTTCCATCTATATCTTCACATCAGGAACCCGACTGATGACCGTCCCTTTCAACACTTGGCCAAATATCTCACCGCAGCGTCCCAACTTAGCATTATCACATTCTTATCCTGCGTGTTTCGTTATATACATCTTGCACCCAACACTTTCGTCATATACATTTTTCACCCAACAATTTCATGATAAAAGATAAGTATAGAAGACGGATAAGAAGGGTTAATATATTGACATCTATGATAGATATCTCATTTTCTTGCAAGATCTTTTCTGCATGTTTATGGAGAAGTTATATACTTACTTCATATACTTGGAAAGGAGTCTGAAGGTGGCGGGCATGGAAATACCTGTGGAAAGTGGTCGGACATGCTTCAATATAGGGTGGCAAGGGTTCCCGACAACACGGAAGGCCCCGACTGTCAAATTGTATATATCAGAACATTTCAGTGAAAAATGTGTAACATGAAGAAGGTGTTCCTGCCATCATCAATTCAAATTCATTTTTCTTTCACTAGTGACAACTCAGTGCACAACTTTGCTTATTGGCATTAACAAGAAAATAACGTATTCAACAGTGATTCACGGGAGCCCGAACGACCCCCGAGTTGGGTGACCCTTGTTTCGTGATATACATATTCAACAGTGATTTACAGGAGTCCGACCAACCCCTGGGTTGGCACTATTATAAATATTGCACCAAAAACTTTCGTCATCTACAAGTGCGTGATACACATCCTTCACCCAAAACTTTTGTACTCTACAATTTGTCGCGACTTAGCACTATCAATTTCTTATGCCCCCCTATTACGTGATATACATGTTTCACACAACACTTTCATGATTTAAATTTTGCACCAAACACTTGCGTCATTTACAATTCAACCTCGGTTATAGAGCCCGCCTACCCGGGAATCCGCGATCTGAAAAGTGGCTAGGCATCGAATGGCTAGCGGTTGGTAAGAGTCACAATATAAAAGCACAAAACACCATTCAAATTTGAACATGGTTTACATTTGGACCACAAATAATCTAGTAAGATACATTAATATGGATACATTTTAAATAAACATAAACAAAATGCCTTTAAACTTGAACCTGACTTTCTCAGGCTCCTGGATTGTCCGTAGGTTGATCGGTTAGTGGACTGCCAAATCCTCATTTCCATCTATATATTCACATTAGGAACCCAATCGATGACCCTCCCTTTCAACACTTGGCCAAATATCTCACTGCGGCGTCCCAACTTAGCACTATCGCATTCTTATCCACGTGTTCTGTTATATACATCATGCACCCAACACTTTCGTCATATACAATTTGCACCCAAGAATTCTATGATAGAAGATAAAGTATAGAAGATGGAAAATAAGGATAAATATATTCACATCTGTGATAGATATCCCATTTTCTCGCAAGATCTTTTCTGCATGTTTATGGAGAAGTTATATACTTATTGCATATACTTGGAAAGAAGTGCAAAGGTGGCAGGCATAGAAATACCCGTGTAAAACGGTCGAACGGGCTTCAAAATAGAGTAGCAAGGGTTCCTGAGGACATGTAAGGCCTAAACTGTCAAATTGTATATATCGGAACATTTAAGTGCAAAATGTGTAACACGAAGAGGGTGTTCCTGCCATCCTCAATTCAAATTCATTCTGCGTTCACTAGTGACAACTCAGTGCACAGCTTTGCGAGACTTAGCGCTATTGATTTCTTATTCTCCCCTATTCTGTGATATACATGTTGCATACAACACTTCCATGATATAAATTTTGCATCAAACACTTGCGTCATTTACAATTCGACCTCGGTTATAGAACCCGCCTACCCGGGAATCCACGATCTAAAAAGTGGCTAGGCATCGAATGGCTAGCATTCAGTCGAAGTTACGGTATAAAAGCATGAGCACAAATGTGAACGGGTGTGTCCTCCAACACGCATTATGACATTTTTGGAAAAATGACTAAGTAACGAGAAAGAGAGAGAAGAGTGGAAAAACAAACAAGAATTTCATTGAGTATAGAAGAGGGAAAGAAGGTCCAATATATTCAAATATGCAATTAATAATCCATTTCCTAGCAAGATCTTTTCTGTATGTTTCAACTGCGGAAAGTGGTCGGACGAGCTTCAAAATAAGGTGACAAGGGTTCTCGAGGAGACGTAAGGCCTCGCCTGTCAAATTGTATATGTCGAAACATTTCAGTGCAAAATGTGTAACACGAAGAGGGTATTCATGCCATCTTCAAATCAAATTCATTTTTCTTTACTGGTGACAACTCGGTGCATAGGTTCATTTATTGGTATTAACAACCAAAAAACCTATTCAACAACGATTTACGAGAGCCCAACTGACCCCTGGGTTTGCGCTATTATAGATCTTACACCCAAAACTTGCGCCATTTACAGTTCCTCCCTATACATCTTGCACCCAAAACTTCTGTGGTCTACAATTCATCCACATATTGAAACATGGTTTTCATTCGACCACAAATAATATATTAAGATACATTAATATAAATACAATTCAAATAAATATATTTAAACTTGAACTTGACTTTTTTCGAACTCATTGATTGGTCCTATATCGTCACATCATGAGCTCGACCGACCGTAGTTCCTTTCAACACTTAGCCAACTATCTCTCCGCGAGGTCGCGACTTAGCGCTATCAAATTTTTATGCCCCATGTTCCATGATATACGTATTCAACAACAATTTACGAGTGTACGACCGACCCCCCAGTTGGCACTATTATTGGTCCGACAGGATCTTTTCAATGATTATGGTTGAGTTTTAAACTTGCATGAATAATTTAACCATTTGAGAATTTAATGAAAGAATGAGGAAAGAAGAGGATTATGACATTCAAAACACATATGCAGATCTGATAAAGAATCATAAACAACAAACCATAAGAACGCAGGTTGATAACGGAGTTCGGCACAATGTTTGCCTACGTCTCCGGGCCTTTTTTCCTGTGGGGGAGGCTTCTTTATTTCTGCTCAAGTGCTCAAAATTACATCTCAGCAATTCCCAAAGGCTACAAGACTGATCTGGTCTTGTTGTCCCAGATCTCAAGAACCCTGCAAAAGAAACGGCATGCAAAACTGATGCTCCAAGCTCCCAGAAACGATCCGACGGCGTTTCCACCTCAAAGGCTTC
>JASDQU010371676.1:22269-46504 GCA_032191745.1 Picea mariana
CTCTAATTTAGTGGTTATCCACACTCATGATCATTTTGTTCTTGATATATTTATGCTTTGGTTTGTAATTAAGCACAAAGGTAGAATTTTTGGATTTGATGAAACATTAGAATGGATACATTGGTTATATGATTATACCTAGATTTTTAGTTGACATGTAGCATTAGGGTAGGCCATATGCATCATGCATTTCATGATAGTATAGATTTGCATGTGCATGCCATTGCATTCTCATTTTGCATATTATGCATCCATGTTAGGACCTTGCATTTGTCATTATATTATTGTTGGGCATGTGTTACATTATTTGTAAAAATTAATCCCATGTACTGTACACTGATATGGGAATTAGGGTTGCTGATATGGATTAGGGGTTTGGATGCCGCAGGATCCTATATGTATATTGTATTGTAAACAATGAAGAATATGATGAATAAAATATTAGAGGTGCAACTCTAAACAAGTTGCTAGTTTTCCCGATTTGGGTTTCCAGGGTAAAATATCTGTGTAATGCGTGTGTGTGTGCCATTGTATCTTTTCTTCTTTTATTAAGAATTTGTTTGCAATGATTAATTGTATAAGGTTAAAATCTACAATTATTGCTTTTTTTTTTTTCTGACTGGCAGAATCGACAACTCGCGGTTCTCGTACTCGCGTGACACAAGGTCGATTCCTGTCTGCTACCTCTATACAATTATTGCTTTACCATGTATAGTTGTAGTGAATTTTTATTTCCAACATGATTTTTTAATTTACTACTAACCCTGGTGGATCACAACCACTGGTCTTTAATACTAAAGTGTTAGTGCTATTAGAAGTGGGTGAAGGATTGCAGGTATTGGACAACCATAGATGTTGAAGTTCTCATGAGCTCTACGGTGAGAACATGTCCCCATGTTGGAGCTAGATGTTACCCCCCCATTCCTAGGGGTAACTAGAAGAGATCATGTCTCATGGCCTACACTGAAGACAATGTTACCGACCATGATGATTATCAACACGTCCATGGATAACAACCCAAAACCCCCCTTATATTACCTCTTTTGATTCAGATTAGCGAAGCTCATCACATCTAGTCGAATCAGTGTATGGGATATGGTAAGCCAACATCACCATGAGGTATGTTCTGTCCTTCTTTCATGAGAAGTGTTGTTCTTAATATACCGGGCAAGTGGATAATGATCATTGGTTGAAGTTGGATAATAGATCACTAGCTTAAGAAGTTATGTTTGTTTCCTTGTTTCACCTTGGTGGCCAACATATGTGCCCTACTCCCATGTTGTCACTGCATAGGGAAAATTGGTACTACTGGGGGGACCTCACAAGGGTAACGTTCAATTTCCCCACAATACTCAACACTTTTCATCTTGGAGCTTGTCACAATGTACTAAACTTCGGTAATGGGTCATGGTTCATTCTCTCATGAGAAGAGGAGTTGAAGGCCTGAATGTTGATTGTAATTGTTAATGAAAGAATAAAAGAATGATTCCAAAGAAAGAAAGAAAGAATAACAAAGGACTCTCAAAATCTAGTCCAAACTTGAGCTCTACCCTTTCCGCATTCACCCTAGACCCAAAGTAGTGATGCTATAGCTTGAAACCTTATAGAGGGGACTTGCAAATATGACAAGAGGGCAATAAAAAGGAAGATTAAGGGTTTGGAAAAGCGTTGTGCTTAGAAAGTGGTAACTCATGAACATGCACACCCTCCACAAATGCGCTCATAGAAATGGACTCAATGACACCATAAGCTATGAAATAATCCCAACACGTACCACTATCCCACTTACTATTGAAGTGTTCTTTTCTTTCACTGCTTACCTCGAGACATATCCCTCTACCTGGGCCTTTTCTTTCAGTATTTGGGTTGGCACACTTAATAGGGTCATATGAAGGTCCTCCCATATTCAAACTTTCCAACCTACATAAAGTCCCGAGTTTAGTGTGGAATTTGAAGGGGATACTTAATGTGAATTATTCAAGTGGCTTATATCTTAAATAACAACTTACTTTGCATGATTCAAGGACCGATATATCTTATGAACATTACATTTACTAGATTTCATATTTTGTTTTGATATGGATTCCCCTGACACCGTTCTTAAAGGACTCTCTAGGATTTCACCCAGGACATTGTGCCTCTATTGTAAGATATGACACATGTGATGAAGAGCATTGAGTCACCTAGTGACTTGACACATATAGACATTGGATCTCACATCTTTTTGACCTTGGAAAATAAACATATGGGATTGATTTTGATAGATATGGTCATAGTGGCATAAAGATGGGTATGAATCCCACACCCTGGGCTTTACACCCCATATGCTATCTTGAATTGGATGGAGTATGTTGCACATGGAGATTATTGGAGGACACACAGAGATGATATACAACCTTCTCCTCTTTGGATGCCACCCCTTGCACCTTGGACGTTGGAATTTAGGTGATGACATCATGCTAGGGTTTGACATAGATGATGGGGTTTGCTTCCACTTGGATTCTAGTGATGACTTGAGATGTGACATAACATTATCCCACCACACTTGCACCTCAGACGATGACACATGGCCTTGGAGAGGTCCTCCTAGCTCACTGGAGGCATGACATCACCATACATGTGACCATTTATGTATTATTTTCATGATTTTGACATTTGTAGAGGCTAACTTGAGAGGTTAACCCCACTTGTAAACATGACTTTTGAATTTTGGACAAAATGGAGTGCTAGGGTTTCCTTATAAATAATGATAACACTCCATTTCATTTTTCATCATCACTCTCACTCCTTACAATTGTTTGGGAGAGATATAAAAGTTTCTCTCTACTCTCTTTTTGGCTCTTGGATCTCATGCACACTTGTTGAAGGACCTTTGTGGATGATTTTTTTTTATCGGAGGGTGTGTTGCTGCAACTAGGATTTTTCTTTTCCTAGCGACTTGGATAAGTAAGTAATTGTTGTAATTTTATGTCATTGCTAATATTTTAAGGTGATAATTACTATCTTGTTTTATGCTACTTTTTCTTGGTGAAACTCTAGGGATAATACATATGTCTTTCTCTCCTTCATATGCTTTGTTTTTCCAAGTTTTGTGAAAGCATTCTCTTGCTAGGATTCAAGGACCTAAGGCCCAAGAGGATTTTCACCTTAGGGTTTTGATCCTAGTCTTTGATCCTTGATCTAGGTTACCTAGAAGAGAGAAAACGACACCTAGGGCCTAAGAGGCTTTGCACCCTAGGGATCATTTTTCTTCAAGGTTTAGTCCTAAGGCCCAAGAGGCTTTGCACCTTAGGGTTTAAACCTCATTCTTATTTATCATATAGTTCAATTTTCAAGGTGTTGCATGCTTGACTCCATAAGCCCTAAAAGACAATGACACTAGTCTAAATCTCTTCTTGTGGTGAAAATTACACTTAGAATTAGCATTCTCTCTCTCAATGCAACTTTAATAACTTCTCTAACTCTAACTTTAGAAAACTAATGATATTTATTGCTGATGTTGTAAAAGTTTGCTACAACCACTAGGGTTTACTTTAATTGTTGCAGACATGCTTGTAAAAGTGGTTTAAGATACTCAAAACTTAGATCTAGCAATTGGATGTTGTTGCAAACGTTAAAGGATTAATTTCTATATTTTTGGTACTTTTTCTTGTTGTTGTTGCAAAAGATTGATTGTTGTTATACATTTTCTTACTGATTTAATTTGCAACAACAATTGTATTTATTGCTTATCTAGTGTCTAATATGTCATTTATGAGCTATATAACTTTGTAATTGTCTATATCATGCTCTAAATTGTTTATTGTCTGGTACAAGTGAACCAATTACCTTGTTACCTTTCTTACCTCTCCTAGACCTAGACCTAAGTTTTAGGTGACCAAGATAGGGGGTTGTAGGCTCAACTAATATTTCTATTTGATCCCTTGAAGTCACTAGGTAATCCTCCCTCGTGTTGGATATTATTCCATCATTAAAATGATGGAAGTATCTACTTAAGTGACAATGGTAGAAACTTCCAATTGTCACACAAGATTGGGATCTCGTGGAGGGATTTTCACAAGTACAAATCCCATGATAACATGTTGTTTTCTAACATAATTCCTATGCTAGACCAATAAATAAGAATACATGGCATTGTTTTTTTTTTTTTTAAGTAAAAAAGGGTGTTACCTGCTATATTATATTAACAAAAAGATACAACTGTGCCTCAGCCGCTAAGTGTGCCGCCATTTTACCGGAAACCAGCACAACTTGGGGCTCATATGTTCCTTCTGGATAAAAAACAAAAGATTGTTTTGCCATCTGTCCTGCCCGAAGGAAACCAGGATAGATAGCCATGCATCGTCTTAAGACTGTTTAAGGCATTACAAAGAGCTTTGTTATAAGCCTGGACTTGACTCTGAACAACAAGAGCTAAAGGAAAAGGGAGCCCCAACATGGCTGGAAGTAAAAGAGAAAACCAGATTGAAATTGACTAGATCAAATACCCGGTGCCTTGTCGTCCTTGTCCTCTTGCCGCGCTTCTCTGGCCTACATGACAAATGGATGGGCGCACGTTGGGAATTTTCGATTTGCCGAGGCATTGGAGTACACGTCCATAAGAATATCCAACCGTTGTCCCGTTAGGAGAGCCCTATGCTCCTGGTCTTCCATTTGTCCTTGTAGTTCAAACACTAGATCCAAGTGTGCCACATGGAGGAAGGGTGGCGATGCACCAATATGTCCATGCACGGTTCGGTTGGGAGTTGGCGCCGAGGTTTTTTCACCCTCACCCGGAGTGACCTTCGTTTCCCTTGTAGCTGCCTTGCCTGGAATAACCACCTCTGTGTCTGCATTGCCCACACCCTTTTCCATGGATGCTATGTCTGTATGGTGCACCATTACCGCACAGGTCCCCTGCGAGGCCAAATCCATGTAAGGCACTTCCTCGACATAACACGTTGGGAATTTCTCACAGAGCCCCCCCCTCGTGCTGCCTCTTGCCTGAGGTTCCAGGGCAGTCGGAGTGTTTTCTGTGTAAGGCACTTCCTCGACATAACAGGTTGGGAATTCCTCATCAAGCCTCCCCATAATGCTACTTCTGGCTTGAGTTTCAAGCGTAGTTGGAGTATTTTATTCCTGCGTAGTGCCCGTGGGCTACCAATTATCTGAGAGTGAGAGCTATTCTGGAGGGGTCTGAGCGCGCTCCTCCATCGCAGACTCAATTGCATAAGCCTGGAGTGAGAGACAGGTTGCCTGTGCTCTCTGACGAAGAATGGAGTTGGCCAGCGAGAGTGCTCTTTCCAAATGCTGTCTCCTCTGGCGTTGAGTAGCATGGGTGTACCAAGCCGACCCCTGATGAGGTTTGCCTCGCTCCCTAGGCATAGTGGTAAAGGAGTGGGTATCAAACGCACCAGGGCTCCGAAAAGTTGGAAGGATGCAGAGAAAAACGCACCAGAGCTCACAAACAGCGGAAAGTTGCAGTGCAAGAATGAGTTGAATGTGATCATGCCTCCTCGCTTTCAAAAGATTGTGGGACAAATGAACATGGCTTCGCATTAAATCTACCATAGTAAATGCTTGCAGGGCCAACCCTTTCCCGCAAGGGAGAAGTCGCTCACCCGGAGGTCGGCTGTAATGGCCTTCTCCCATCGTTAATGTTGAATAGATGGGGAGTGGCCCGCCACATTTAATATGAGACTGGGTGCTATACCAGGTGGCGATGCTGTACAACGTGTCACCCCATCCGGGGCAATACATGGCATTGTTATCTGAACATGAAAGCCTTATTTTATTTTGGTATGTTTTCTAGAGATTTTTAATTAACAAGAACATATAATTATTTTTTGTACGATGTGAAACATTACAGATGAATGAACTTGAAATAGAGGCATCAAAGGGAGAAAATATTAATAATGGGAAAAACAGAGCATGGAGAAAGAAATCTTAGTTTTGATGAACAATGTAGTTAGAGAAAATTAAGTCTTATAAAATAAGAGATTGGGAATCATAAAAATATTAAGAATTCTCCAACTAGAAATGCTTGGATCCCATGTACTCAAGTCCCAAAACATGGAATTGCTCAAGAGTATGGAATTGGAAAATATGAGTACATAAATCTGACACTAGGATGACCCATTGTTATAATATTTAAACTGCTCACTTGTGAAATTTTCAACAACATTACTGAAATATGTCAATATTGGCATGCTTAACCACCATTTTTAGCTTCTTTCCACCACCACATGACCTTAAATTCACTGGAAACAACAATTTCAAACCTCGAAATTGACCAAAAAGTGATAGCATAGGTATTACCCCTAATAAATTCTCTTGGATAACGTAGATAATAGCCCCAAACACTGCACTACTTCGCTAAAAATATAATTTTGACTGTTTCTGGGCCTAATTTTCCAAAATCAGAAGTTAGTTATATTTGGACCACCTTAAACCCTAATTATTATCATTAGGCTTTATTTGGTTATCTTTAACCACTATTTGGGACACCATGTCAAGGTGGTTTAACTACTATTTTCCTTATAAATAAAGTATTTGAGGTCTCTTCATTCATCCATTATCACAAGTAAGGTAATGATCCCGAAATATCACCATAAATGTTTAGGACCTATTCCTCTTGATAACATATTTATTGTCTATGTACCTTGCTTATCCACCAAGGAGGGAGTTATCAACACACCAAGGAAGATGAGGACCCATCCCAAGGAGGAGCTTTGGAGCCCACCATCTTCATTAAGCTCTCTTCACGAGTGTTTTCTTGGCCCCTATTCATTGGTAATAGAGCATTCTTTATATTCTTTTTAAAATTATTTTTCATGTTCAATGTAATGATCTATTTCTTGTATTCTTTCTTGCATGGATAAGTTAGGGTTTAAGAATGTTAAAGTTAGCTTAGGTTTTAAGTTTGATGATCTAGCTCAATATTCTACGACTATGTCATCTTTAGAAGTCCTTTAGACTTTCCCTATGAAAAGGGAGGATTTAATCTCTGCATTGGGTGTGGCTGAACCCTCAGATGATATAATGATCATTTTTTATATTGACAAATCCTAGCCTCTTCTACCCCATTCTGCTTCCTTATGACATTAGGTCATGATCAAGAACGTTGTTACTCATAAATGTATCATCAATAAGGCACATATACATGCGTGATGTCTTCTTATGTTTGAAATAAATCAGGCTCTCTCAAGCTTATTCCATCTACGATTACCCTTTGTGCATGTTATCACCCATTCTATCACTTGTGCAAAGCCTTCACAAGGCACTTGAATAGTGTTATAACATATGGAAGTATTTGCCACTGTCACCTAAGAAAGTACTTCCCTTGTTTTAGTGAAGGACAAAGATTCAAAACAAGGGGGGATTCCCTAGCAACCTCAAAGGATCCTATAGCAATCTAAGGCAAGTCTATGGCCCCTTATTTTGGTTACTTCACTAGCTAGGTTGAGGTTCAAGGCAAGGTCAAGGTGAATTAGACAAAGAAAATTAAATGTTCATGTGTGAAGGGGTGTTCTAATACAATCAATGACAATGATAAAGTTGAAAGAGTAAAATAAATGCCCCGAAACACTATCTATCAAAAGAAAAGAAAAGGCTATAATAAAACTTGAGTAAAAGATGATATACTTCAACATATAACAAATTTATAAAAACAATAAGTAAATAGTCCTAAAATTAGTAAGGATGCAATAAATATGTGCCAAATACTAGATAAGAAACCAACAAACCATTAACTAATGTTTTCTTGAAATAAATAGCATGAAACTATGTTAAATGGATACAAGATGATAAACCCCAATGACTGAAAATGCAATAAATGCAACAATGAATGATGTTAGATGATGATTCCAAACAACAAATGCAATACGTTAGGATAGGGATGAGGATAAATTAAAATGCAATGTAACAATCCTAAAAATAACACAATACGTTGAGAGAGGGAGAACTAAAACTAGGGCTTAAATCACTTGCAATAAGAGAAAGACTAGTATCATCTTAAGTCCTTGGGCATATGTAGTCAATGCAACTTCAATGGAGGATAAAATACAGAAAACTTAAGGATACAATTCTAGGGTTGTACAATCACAATCCTAGGTCTAAACCTTTGGGAAGTAAATCTAGGGGGATGGACAATCACAAGCCCTCGATGTCGTCCTATGTCTTCTAAGAATTCTATTAAGAGATCAAGGTGGAAAATAGGTAAACCTTAGAGAAGTACAATTACAAGCTCTAGAATTCAACCAATAAGGACAAATTTAGGGGGATGTACAATCACAAGGCCTAAATTTAACCTTATATGCTTCAACAAACAAATATGAATGAAAACAAGGAAGGAGATGCACAATTACAACCCTTCCTTGGGTTTCAAAACAAACTTATCCAAGGAGAACAAGACAACATGAAACTTATCAACAATTTGATAGAGCATATTCTTAAAACATCATGAATAAACCATAAATACTTGGAAATAACAATTACTAGCCAAGTTGCTATGCATGAAGAAATCCTAGAACAAGAATCATCCACCAAAACAAGAGAAACATCCACAAGATAACTTTCCAAGAGGTGCGCATAAGTACTCCATGATGAGAAAAGAGTAAAAGAAGACAAGAGAAGTGATTGTCCACAAGTGTGAGTTATGATTTAGAAAGGAGGGAAGCACTAGCCTTTTATATGAGGAAACCCTAGCACATTACCTCTAAAAATCCCCTAGAATATAAAATATCCATGATACAAGGTGGAGAGGTCTAGACCACCCCCCAAAATAGCGTCCAATATGAAAATATAATGCTAAAACACCAAAACGTCAACCTAAAAGATGACATGTGTGAGTGTAGATGTCAAAGTGAGGGTGAGGTCATCTCCCCCAAGGGTGCAAAAGACTCCAAATTCCACATCTCATCCAAAAAGGTGTGAAGCATCATTAAGGGTCACATCCCCTTAGCGAAAGGTCATGTCTAATCATCAATCCATGCCAACTCATCATCACCAATGCCATGTAGGCCCAATAAACATCAAATCATCATCATGCATGACAACATCATTAACAATTACAATGTCCAAGGGCAGAGTGTCAATGCCTTGCATGAAGAAGGCTCCATCATCCCACCCAAGGGGTATCTAATAATCTCCAAGTTCAATATCATCCAATCAAACCCTAATGAACTAAGGGGTGCACTATCCAGCCTATGGGCTTCACGCCCTCTCAATGGAGCATCATTTTTTATTTGCTATATCCAAGATCATTTGTGCAATGTCCAAAGTCTAGGAGGTGTGGGAATGTGTCCTAGGGTAAACCTAATTATCGAAGGACCCAATGCTCTGCTTCAAGAACCCAATGTCCTATGTACAATGTATATTGTCCTAGGCATCACCATGAAAATGTTCTCCAAAAGACCATGTCAAGGGTGCATCATGAACCAACAATGTCCACAAAATCAAGTAAGAACAACAACTATAAGATACAAGAGCGATTACAATCATATAAAGTAAGCCATCACTTAATACAAGAGAAACATAAGCAATTCACATTAGGTATATTATTCAAACTTCACACTAGCTCAAGGCTTTATGCAATTTGCAAAGTTTAGGTATGGGAGGACCATCATAAGGCCCTATTAGATGTGCCAGTAGCTAAGTAGAGATTTACTTCCCAAGAATCCTGTCAAAGTGTAAGTATAGTGGATTATGTGACATGGTGTTTACTTCATGGTCATTGTGTCATTGACATGCAAGGACACATGTGGTTTCATCTCCATGAGCGCATTTGTAGAGGAAGCGCTTGGTGCTAGAGATACCCTTTACTCGACAATGTGTGTATTCCAAACCCCTTTCCTTTTGATATTATTTTATTGATTTGCAAGTCCCCTTTTCAAGTTCATGCTTTTCTTATTTTTCTTTCTGGGATTAAGTCCTTTTAATTGATATGCATTTAGTGCAATAGAACTAGGGGAGATTGTCTCATAGTGAGGGGGTAGAGCTCAAGCTGACCTTTGGATTTTGATTTGGTCATTTTTTGTCCCATTCTTTCTCCTTTCTTTTATTCATGGTCTTTTTTATTCCTTTTTACCAACTGCATCAACCTCGACATTCTATCCCTTCTACTCATAGGAGGATGAAGAAACAATTTTTTTTGGTGTACATGTANTGTTAAGTATGGAAAAGGAGTGATACATTACCCCTATCAAGGCCTCACGGTAGTACCCCTATTCCCCAAGAGTGACAACACTGGACTAGGACACATATGATGACCACCAAGGTGAAACAAGACAAAAAACATAACTCCCAAGCAATCATGATCCATTATCTAACTTCAACCCACGATCCTCACCTAAATGCCTAATGCATTAAATGTAACACTTTATATGAAACAATGATTAGTGCACCTTATGTGTGGTGGACCATGATCATCAGATGAACCATGTTGATTAAGTGAATAGGACTGAGCTGTGAAATAATGAGGAGGGAGGCATCTATAGGGGATTTTGTATGTGGATAATGTTGATCATCATTATAGGGATCACTATCTTCATTGTGGACCATGATACATGATTTCCTCTAGTTACTCCCTGGGTGAGAGGGGGGGGGTAACATTTGGCTCCAACATGGGGACATGTGCTCACTGTAGAACACATGAGAACCTCAAAATCTCTGGCACTTCAAGACCCGCAACCTACATAACTCTAAAGAAAAATTTCATGTTACATTCTAACACAAAAACATTAGTACTAAAGGGTATGGGGATGCTATCCATCCAGGTATATGGAAGTGAAAAATAAATTGTTGAAATAAATCTTCTAATTTTCATCAATATATCATTTTATTTATTATTTATTTTTAATAACATGTATATGCTAAGCTAACATGGATGCATGACATAATCAATCAATAAAGGAAAATATGCAATCAAATGCAGGCACATGACATGAATTAATACTATCCTACTCTACTCTACAATACAACCAAATACCTACTCTACTCTACAATACAACCAAATAGCTAGGTATAATCATACAACCAATAAAGCCATCCTAACGTCTCATCAAGGTGAAAAATTCTACTCTTGTGCTTAGTTATGAACCAAAGCAAAGATATATCAAGCACACAATGATCATGAGCTAGGATAAATACTACACCATAACCAAATATTAGATCCAACTCATGAGGGTAGGATAGAGAGACAAAATCATGCCAAGACATGTACCCATAAGCTTGCTCTATCCATATTTGAATAGGGATATAATATGATGATGGAAAATCCTTTCTTTCATCACTTCCCTAGGATTGAGATGGAATCATAAGGAATTTGAAGAAAACCTTACGGTTTCATAGGAAGGAAATGGATGAATAATAAGGGGTAAATTCATATATTGAGAAAATATTTTGCTACCAATTTAGGGTTTGTTTCCCTTCTACATACAGTTGAAAACACTTGCAACAAACCATATTGAAAACACCTTTTCCCCATAGATAATTTAGTATTAAAAAGATATTTCCCAATCATATCTTCAATGATATAGCAAGATGAGGAAAACGAAGGATGGAAATTTCTACTATGAAATTCTTGTTGTCTTGGGAAAATCATGGCCTCATAAGAATGTTCACCAAAATATGAGCATAAATGTGGTTGAAAATATTCTTCATAGAATAACTCCAAGTGCTCAAAATAATATATATCACACCTTCTAGGATATGGGTGGAAGTCATCATGAGAATGCTGTAATGTATCACTCCTAGATGGCTGAAACAAATATGTGAACATGTCATCTTTATATTTCCAAAAATCTGAATCAACAATGCACATAGATGTATGTTTTAAAGGAAACAATTCTGCATTCTTGATTCTAGAAGCATCATTGATATCATAAATGGGATCTCCATCATAATGAAATCAACTCATATCCCATGTTCGTCTTCCAATGTGTATAAAATCATCAATACAATCATCATGCTCTTCATTAGATGGAAAAAAAATTACTACATCCAAGGGTTCCTCCAAAGTTTCTTCACTTTCCAAGTCATGAAAGGATGCAACTTAGGAATCAAAAATTTGGAAAAGAGTAAAACTTACCATATTCTCGTCTTCACTTGAAGGAGGGAAGGAAGATTGGGTTACTTCATCTTCATCAAATGTTTAATGGAGGAGCAAATACCAATGTATCGTATTCATGAGGAGCATTATTCTCAATAGGGCCTTCTTCATGGACTTGGTCTTCAAAATAATGTGCTTCATTAAAGTCTTGTGCTTCATGATGTACTCAGTGACCTTCCTCATGAATCTCTTCTTCAATCTCTTGTTCTTTAATCAAGTCTCCATTCTCTTCAATAGGGTTATAAAAGAATCCATCTCCTTGGAGGGATACCATAAGATCATGAATACTATCTTCATACGTTTGATATATTGGGCCCCAACACTCGAGAAATTATTCAATGGAAATCGTCAGGGAAGATACACTCTTTGGACTGAGAGAATTCTTGACCTAATTCTTTTGTCTTGCTTCTAGATATATTAAAAAAAATCTTATTATCACATCTTCATCTCTGAAGTGTATTTCAAAAAAATTAAAACATGTGTGATGACTAAAGTCGGGTCACCGTCAAATTTTGGACAATTATCCCCCCAATTCAGAGAAGAGTTGTTTGGGTATCCCAAAACATTCCTAATATCAAGAGAAGGAAACATTTCATGAATTTCCCATTGTGCCATAATTCCATCATTTGAGAATATTAAATCTTATACATAATTTGAGAATAGGATTACACCTCAAAACATATCAATGGACTCACCAAATGAACTTGCTAGACAAGGCTCATCAAAATATGTATAAGAAAGAGAGCTTCCTCCTTCAATGGAGTCATCAGATAATATATCTAAGTAAGTATTTGATGTAAACTTACCAAGAAAGTGTTGAATCATATACTTTATGATCACATGAAGAATGACTCAATTCTCCCCGACAATGATGCCAAAATGTTATCACCCAATCTAGCACTTGTGCAAAGCCTTCATAAGGTGCTTGGCTAGTGTAACATATGGAATTATTTTCCATTGTCACCTAATAAAGTACCTCTCTCATTTTAGTGAAGGATAGAGATACAACACAAGGGAGGCTTCCCTAACAACCTCAAAGGATCCTATAGCAATCTAAGGAAAGTCTACAACCCCTTATCTTGGTTACTTCACTATCCAGATCAAGGTTCAAGGCAAGGTCAAGGTGAATTAGACAAAGAAAATTAAATGTGCATGTGTGAAGGGGTGTTATAATACAATCAATGACAATGATCAAGTTCAAAGAGTAAAATAAATGCCCCAAAACACTAGTTATCAAAAGAAAAGAAAAGGCTGTGATAAAACTTGAGTAAACGATGGCATACTTCAACATATAACAAGTTTATAACAACAAGAAGTAAACGGTATGAAAATTAGTAAGGATGAATATGTTCCAAATACTAGATAAGAAACAAACAAACCATTAACTAATGATTGCTTGAAAGAAATGACATGAAACTATGTTAAATGGATGCAAGATGATAAACCCTAATGACTAAAAATGCAATAAATGCAACAATGAATGATGTTAGATGATGATTCTAAACAATAAATGCAATGCGTTAGGATAGGGATGATGATAAATGAAAATATAATGCAACAATCCTAAAACTAACACAAGACATTAAGAGAGGGAGAGAGCTAAAAGTAGGGTTTAAATCACTTGCAATAAGAGAAAGACTAGTGTTGTCTTAAGTCCTTGGGCATATGGAGTAAATGCAACTTCAATGGAGGATAAAAGGCAAAGAAAAATTAAGGATCAAAATCTATGGTTGTACAATCAAAAGCCTAGGTCTAAACCCTTAGGAAGAAAATCCAGAGGGATGTACAATCACAAGCCCTTGATGCTGTCCTATGTCTTCTAAGGCTTATAACAAGAGATCAAGGTGGAAAATATGTAAACCCAGCTAGAGTAGTACAATTACAAGCTCTAGAATTCAACCAATAAGGATAAGTTTAGGCGGATGTATAATCACAAGCCCTAAATTTAACCTTATATGCTTCAACAAGCTTAATATGAATGAAACAAATGAAGGGGATGCACAATGACAACCCTTCCTAGGGTTTCAAAACAAAGTTATCCAGGGAGAACAAGATAACATGCAACTTATCAACAATTTGATAGAGAATCTACTTAAAACACCATGCGTAAACCATAAATACTTGGAAATAAAACTTGCTATCCAAGTCACTATGCATGAAGAAACCATGGAACAAGAATGATCCACCAAAACAAGAGAAACATCCACAATATCACTCTCCAAGAGGTGCCCACAAGTAATCCATGATGGGAAAAGAGTACACGAAGACAAGAGAAGTGATTCTCCACAAGTGTGAGTTATGATTTACAAATGGGGGAAGAACTATCCTTTTATATGAGTAAAACCTAACACTTTACCTCTCAAAATCCCCTAAAATGTAAAGTATCCATGATACAAGGTGGATAGGTCTAGGCCGACCCCCAAAATAGCCTTCAATACGAAAATACGATGCTAAAACACCAAAATGTTAGCCTAGAAGATGACACATGTGAGTATAGATGCCAAAGTGAGAGTGAAATCATCTCCTCCAAGGGTGCAAGAGCCTCCAAAGGCTACGTCTCATCCAAAATGGTGTGAAGCATCATCGAGGGTCACATCCCCTCACCAAAAAGGTAATGTCTCATCATCAATCCATGCCAACTCATCATCACCAATGCTAGGTTGGCCCAAGCAACATCAAATCATCATGATGCATGATGTCATCATCAACAAGTGCAATGCCCAATGTCATAGTGTCAACATGATGCAGGAGAATTTCCCATTAGAAATTGATCATTTTGAAAATACCTAGGAGGGTCTTAGAGTTTACTAAACGGAGTGGGTTCCCTTAATTAAATTATTGTATTTTCCTAAGTTTTCTAGAAAGATTTTTTAAGATGAGTTGTTTGACAAGTATGTAATGGACTCCGCCTTTAACATATTTCGAGGTTCTTAGAGAGATATTAGGATTAATTTGCATGTTTATGGAGAGTAATTAGTAATTGTATTCCTTTATTATTGTGTAAGCCTACATGAATAGGGTGGTGGCCAATTGAAGAAAAATCTAAGCCAATGAGAGAGTGTGGCCAAATAGAGGAAAATTAGGCCAAAGAGAGAGAGGGAAGCGAGGAAATACTTAGACTGTAGAATCATGCTAGAGAGGTATTTTACAATGATCAAATGAATGAAAACATTGTGGTCGTGTGTGTATTTCTCTGTTGATGTGTATGTATGTTTGATAAAGCGTGAATGAGAAATCACGGTTTTGTTAGAAGCAACACTTAATCATAATCGTACTATCGCGAAGGAAATCAAGGAGGAGCAAGTTGAAATCCCAAGTTTAAAAAAAACTAGGTCGATTGAATTAGCAGAGGGTTGGATTATAGATCGAAAATCATTGCAGGGTGTTTGGTGGAATTGCTAATTGTAGTGAGTTTCTTTAAATCTGGTGGAGTCACTAATTATAGCGGCATAAGATCTATTTTTAAACCTTCTTTCCACAATTTTTATTAGATTTCTCCTACGATTGATAGGTGAAATAACATTACCTAAATTGACGGTGGAGATCCAACTTGAGTGATCTAGATCAATGGTTCTTGAAGGAGATATGTGGCATAGTCTTATTGGAAGTCCCATATTGGTATTGGATTGACGATAATTATTAAGTGTCAAATGTATTGTGGGAGTGATATTTGATATGTTGGAGAAGCGATATCTGGTATATTTGATAGTTGGCGAGTCAACAGAGCTGATACCCAATATCAACGATCCGACATATGTGTGTGCATGGATGTGGAATCGTCGATAGGAGATATCCTGATATAGTGGTTACATCGCTCTTGGTCCCATATCGAGCCCCAATTACATCAATAAAATGTTGGACACCATTGTATGCAACATAGTGATACGACAATATTTCGATATCGTAGTTCCACGACAAAGTTAAGGCATATCGGCCTGGCGATATTTACATCCTTCAGATAAGGAAATGCGCGATATCCCAATATTAAATTTCCATGCTCCAAGTTCCATATTGGGACCCTGGATATCGGCTAAGTTCATATGTGTTCATTGTGATAACTGATAAGGAAATACTTGATAATAGATAAAGTTAAGCACATGGTTATAGCCCGCGATTTTATGGAATATTAGAGCTCGAGTTCTAGCGTGAGTTTTAAAATACACGAGACTATGCACAATTGTTATCACTTGGTGCAAAGAATTGAAACCCATGTATTCTGCTGCGTAAAAATAGATGGTGAAGGAGAGAGGAACATAGTTTGACACAGTAAAAGAAGCGTTTCATCCAATTCTGCATCAAGCGATAATTGTTTGAAGGATCAAATGATATTCATGTTTACAAAATAGTAGGTTTTAAAATGCATAAAATTGAGTAATGAATGCCTTAAAGACAATTCAATATGCCATATTTCCATCGAGCGGTATCAGAGTGCAACAACGCTCTTTGGGAAGAGGAAAATCCTGCTTATATTAAGTAAGGAGTAAATAAAGGAGTAGTTTAAGATTGGAGAGGTAGATCTTGTAGGAAAGGAAGAAATAATTCCAGCAGAAGAGAGATGGGTAAGAAAGGTGAAGTTGTAGGAGAAAGGGAAAGTATACAAATTAACAATCACAAAAGGAAGCTTGTGGAAATTAATGAATTTGTACAGGGGGACATGTCAGGTAAGATATAAAGGTAAGGTATGTGTTTTGCATTTAGATTATGAAAAGTCATGTATCCGTTCAAATAAAGACTTCTCTGTGTTAGAGTAAAAGACCAAAGTTCAACGGAGAAACTTTGAAGTTGTAGGTTAGAGGCCATTCAAGCCAAGGAACAAAGTTGGATAGAAATGTTTGGAGGACAAGATCTTGGAACATGACAAGATCTTGGAACATATATTCCAGGTAATGAATATTATATTTTTCAATACCTCTGGTAAAGAATATTTTTTTTTACAGATAACAACAATGAAGGATATTGTGGCATAATCCTTACAATTAGTAAAGTTGTGATAGAAAAAATGAGAAAAATGGAAGTTATTAAAGAAAAGAGTGTAAAATCCTAGAGGAGCAGAGGTAGCTCAAGAAGGTTCCAGAAGAGGGAACCATAGATACCAAAAGGACATGGTTAGGAGGAGAAGATCGGTGAGGTCTATTGTAGCAAGGTGAAACATACTTGTTATTGTAAAGGCTTATTGCAGCGCACAATTGAGCATGGAGAAGGTCACAAAGGAAGAAAATAAGATGACTATGGAGAGTCATGTTAAGGGTTCAAAAGAAAGCCACAACCAGATGAGAGAAAGTGATAAGGCAATTGGAGGAAGCAAGATGAGTGATAAGGAATTTGACAAAGATATTGCTGAGTTAAAAGAACAACTCAGTGAGATGATGAAGCTGCTACAAGAGAGAGTTAAATAATATAAGAGATATGTTTGGAATTTGAAGAAGAAGGTTAAATGGCCTATAGTGCAGTTGTTTGCAAGAAAGACGAGACAATAATTTAAGCACATATTGAATGCTTGGATTAGAAAGGAAGAAGAACTCAGGGAAGCTGAGTATATAAAGTACTTGGAAGCAGGACAAGCAGTTCACTTTTGTGAACCAGAACAAGGAACACTGCTTGGAGAGGAAGATGAGCAACATGATTGGAGAGTTCAATCCAACACAAAGAAATAATGTTAGAATCATCTGAAGAGACACATGAGTCTCATGTTTTTAAAACTAATAATTTTTGTGGGTGTGCAAGTTATGAAGATGGACACTCATTAAGAAATGTCATAAAGAAAGAGGATGATGTAAAATTGTCTCAAGGAAACAAAGATCAAGGGATTCTAGTAGATGAAATGAAAGGAAGCATATTTGTGACAGAGAAAGAGAATGCAAATACTGAAGACAAAAGACAACACTCATAGGCAGTGTTCCTAGATTTCAATGAAGAACTCAAGTTGTTGGAAGATTGGTTAGAAAAGCCTAAGGTTGAAGATGGATATCTCAAAGAGGAAATTGAAGAAATTGAGGTAATGGATTTACCTTTAGCAGATCCATTTTTTTTGAGTAAATGTGAATGTATGCTAACAGAAAAAGAACGAGGAATTGTCTTTGAAGACAATAACAATGTCCTAAGAAGGAAGTCTCTACAAGAGAATAATATGGATGAAGACCATACCAAAATTGCAGTTGTTGAACAATATATGATTGAAGGAGCATCAAGTCAACATAAGGATTTAGTAAACAAGGAGTGGGACATTCCTTTGAAGCAAGTTAAGTATCAAGCGGATTCTTATGATGAGTTTTTGAGGCAGCCATATATCTTATAGAAGTATAATAATAATGCACAACAAAGGAGTACAAAACATAGCATTGTTTTAGAGGAAAACCAAGAGGACAAAGACGTTGCTAAGATCAATGAAAGTTAAAGGCATATAAATGAAGACAAATCTCAAGGATATGCATATGAAGGATTACGTGTTGTGGTGGAAAATAAGGCAGAAACACAAGTTGTGTTTATGACTGGAAATGATCTTCAAGAATTTCATGAGGAAAATTTCTGTAAATAGAAACAATATTTCTGGAGATGGAATCATAAAACCTTTCATGAAGCAACAAGAAGATTGGAAAAGGAAACTATATGCCTTATATATTTGTGAAGAAGAATGGGAGAGAGTTCTTATAACTCTCACAAAAAAATATACTTGAGACAATGACAACCAAATGGATACTTAACATATATGGCCCAAATTGTGTTCTGACAAAATATTCATCAGGAAGTAGACCGAATGCAAAACAAATTCAAGGAGGGAAAGTCAAAGAAAAAGGAAACCACAAGACTTCAGAGTTGAAACTGAAGATGTGAAGAAAATAATGAGTTGGCTTGGAGATACTTCAAATGATGAAGTACATGGAGTCCTGACATGGGAGTTTGCAAAAGAAAGGATGACAGTGAAGGATGATAGCAAGGATGAAGCAACTAATCATTGGTGCATGATCACAAAGAAATCCTTACAGAAAGGTATACACTGTTTATTGTTAATATGCCATTTTAATGAGAGATTAATCAAAGAACAAAGTATGTTTCAACATCCACAATAAGTTAGACTGAACATGCAACTTAGAAATATACATTATTGGTTGCACAAATATTTATTTAGTAAACAATATTCTCAAGAAGTTGAGGACAAAAAGAGGCATGAAAACAAAGAGATGACAACAACCATACAAAATTTTTGTGGACATTTGAAGTAGCCAAATGGCAGCAATGGTATGTAGCAACAAAAGACAAGATTGGACATTGAACTGGATGAGTTCTCAAAGCAATTGATAAATATTTCCAAATGGAGATACCAGAGAAAGAAGAAGAAAATCAACATGCAAGTACAATTTACTGAAGGAAGTGAGGAGATTGAACAACATCAAAGTAAAGTTTGGGATCCTAGAAGGTTGTAGGAAGAAACGATGCAGTAGTAGGACATCATGACAAGTGGACAACGACATAAGATTTGGGATCCATGAAAACTTCAACAAATGGAAAACTCTAGGAGATCATGGATATTTTTTTCCTTGGGAGTCTGATGTAGGAGCATTTCCCATTAGAAATTGATCATTTTGAGAAGACCTAGGAGGGTCTTAGAGTTTACTAAAGGGAGTGGGTTCCCTTAATTAAATTATTGTATTTTCCTAAGTTTTCTAGAAGGTTTTTTTAAGATGAGTTGTTTGACAAGTATGTAATCGAATCCGCCTTTAGCAAATTTCGAGAATCTTAAGATTAAGTTGCAGATTTATGGAGAGTAATTGGGATCTTGACAAATCTAGTAATTTGTATTCCTTTATTATTGTGTAAGCCTACGAGAATAGGGTGGTGTCCAATTGAAAAAAAATCCGAGCCAAAGAGAGAGTGTGGCCAAATAGAGGAAAATCAGGCCAAAGAGAGAGAGGGAAGCGAGGAAATACTTAGATTCTAGAATTAGGCCAAAGATGTATTTTCTGAAATTTTGTATAGTGATCAAATGAATGAAAGCATTGTGATTGTGTGTGTATTTCTCTGTTGATGTGTGTTTGTTTGATAAAGTGTAAATGAGCAATCGGGGTTTCGTGAGAACCAACACTTAATCATAATCTTACTATCGCGAGGGAATTTCTATGTGAATCAAGGAGGAGCAAGCTGAAATCCCAAGTCTAAATAAAAGTCAGGTCGATTGTATTAACAGAAGGTTGGATTACAGATTGAAAATCATCCCAAGGTGTTTGGTGGCATCGCTAATTGTAGCGAGTTTCTTTAAATCTGGTGGAGTCACTAATTATAGCGGCATCGGATCAGTTTTAAACCTTCTTTCCACGAGTTTTATTAGAGTTATCCAATGGATGATAGGTGAAATAAAATTACCCAAATCGACAATGGAGATCCAGTTTGAGTGATCCAGATCAACGGTTCTTGAAGGAGATACGTGGCGCAATCGTATTGGAAGTCCCATATCGGTATCGGCTCGACGATAATTGTTAAGTGTCAAATGTATTGTGGGAGCGATATCCGATATGCCAGGGAAGCGATACCAGATATATCTGCTACTCGGTATATCGATACAACGATATTTTGATATCGCAATTCCATGAGAGAGTTCCGACATATCCTCCCAGCGATATTTTAAGTACCATATCCTTCAGATAAAGCGATATGCAATATTCCGATATCAGAGTTCTATGCTCCAGGTTCCATATCTCCAAGTGAAATGTCATCCAATCAAGCCCTAATGACCTCAGGGGGCACATTGTCCAGCCTATGGGATTCATGATTTCTTAATGGCACACCATGTTGTATCTACAATATCCAAGATCATATGTCCAACGCCCAAAGTTACTGGAGGTGTGGGAAGGTGTGTAGGGTATTCCTAATCATCAAAGGACCTAATGCTTTACATCAAGCGCCCAACATCCTTTGTACAACGTATAATGTTTTGGGAAACATCATGAAAACATCCTCCAAAGGGCCATGTCAAGGGTGCATCATGACCAAACAAGGTCCACATAATCGAGAACAACAACTATAATATACAAGATCCATTATAATCATATAAAGCAAGCCATCACTTAATATAAGAGCTACGTACGTAATAAATTCACATTAGATATATTCTTCAAAATTCACACTAGCTCAATGCTTTATGCAATTTTCCAAGTTTAGGTATGGGATGACCATCATAAGACCTTATTAGGTGTTCCAATACCCAAGTAGAGAGGTATTTCCCACAAAACCCGTCAAAATGTAAGTATAGTGAATGATGTGACATGGGGTTTACTACATGGTCATGGTGTCATTGACATGAAATGAAACATGCGGTTTCATCTTCATGAGCGACTATGTTGAGGGAGTGTTTGGTGCTTGAGATACCCTTTCCTCGGCCGTGTGTGTATTCCAAATCCCTTCTGGTCTTTTGATATTATTTTATTTCTTTGCAAGTCCCCTTTTTAGGTTCATGCTTTTCTTATTTTTCTTACTAGGATTAATTCCTTTTAATTGATATGCATTTAGTGGGACTAGGGGTGATTGCCTCATAGCGAGGGGGTAGAGATCAAGTTGACCTTCGGATTTTTATTTGGTTATTTGTTATCACATTTTTTATCCTTCCTTTTATATCATGCTCTTTTTTATTCTTTTTTGCTACTTGCATCAACATTCTATCCCTTCTTTTGACATAGGAGGATGAAGGCACAAACATTTTTGGTGTACATGTAATATCCATTTATAAAATATAGGACAACAGAAGTAATCAAGATGAAAATTTTTAATTATGGAAAAGGAGCGATACATTACACCTATCAAGGCCTCCTAGTATTTAAACTTCTAACCCCCAAGAGTGACAACATTGGACTATGACACATATGATGACCACAAAGGTGAAACAAGGAAAAAAACATAAATTTCAAGCAATCATGATCCATTATCTGATTTCAACCCCTGATCCTCACCTAAATGAATAATGCATTAAATGTAACACTTTGTATGAAACACTGACTAGTGTACCTCATGTATGCTGGGCCACTACCATAAGATGAATCAAGCTAATTAAGAGAATATGACCAAGCTGTGCAATGATGAGGATGGAGGCATCTATAGGGGTTGGTATATGTGGAGAATGATGATCATGATCATCAGGATCACTATCTTCATCATGGACCATGAGACAAGATCTACTATAGTTATCCCCTAGGTGAGAGGGGAGGTAATAGTGTGTATCTTGGTTGGCCCTCTTTACTAGAAGGGATGTATCAAAATTGTCCTATTTAGTTAGCTGGAAAATAAGTTCTCATCGATGTTGAGGATGTAGATGCCCCCTTGGAATACAACATTATTTTAGGATGTAATTTTATGTATTTCATGAAGGTGGTTTCCTCTTCGGTTTTCTGTACTATGAGATTCCCCCATGATGAGAAGGTCATTACCTTTGATCAACTTACATACCATGATCATAAAACTAAATTGAATCTTGATAGTGTTTTTCCTTCCATGGATGGGAACCAAACCATTTCATTTTTTTCTGATGTTAGTCCTAGAATATTCAAGGATTCTGCATTGCTTGTGTTGGGAGGTTTACAGTTGGGAGTAAGCTTGTCATTGATGGCAAGAATAGTGATGGAAAAGATCAGTGATGGCAAGAACAACGATGGCAAAGATCAGCGATGGCAAAGAACAACGATGGCAAAGATCAACGATGGAAAAGAACAGCGATGGCAAGAACAACGAAATCGTGAAGTGACAAAATCGCAAGGTGGACGAAATCGCTAAGCGACGAAATCGCGAAGGTGGACGAAGTCACAAAGCAGCAAAATCGCGAAGTGGCGAAATCGCAAGAAGATCTGGGCTGTAGGATCTAGGGTATCTACGAAGGACCAATAGCCGTTAGATATGGTGAAGCTGCAAGGTGGATAGGACAGTCATGGATCGTTGGATCAAGAGGACGCGTGGCAAAAGATCAGAGCACCATAAAGACTCCATTTCGGAGTTTCGCAGGTCGGGAAATTCAAAAGAAAGAGCTTGAATTCGCGATATGCGGAATCGCGAAACTATCTTAGCCGTCAGATCGAGTTTGATCTGGACCGTTGATTCGACTCCATCTCGAAGTTTCGCCTATCGCGACTTGGAGTGACGAGCACTTCCATCTAAGGAACAGTGAAAAGTGAAATCGCAATTTAATCATAGCTGTCAGATCAAGGTGTGATCTGGATCGTCGATCTAACTTCATTTCGGAGTATCACCTATCACAACTTGGAGTGACAAGAACCTCCATCGAAGAACTCGCGAGATGCGAAATCGCGATTTAATCATAGCCGTCAGATCAAGGTGTGATCTGGACCGTCGATCCAATTTCATTTCGAAGTATCGCCTATCACAACTTGGAGTGACAAGAACCTCCATCGAAGAATTCACGAGATGCGAAATCGCAATTTAATCGCAGTCGTCAGATCAAGGTGTGATCTGGATCGTCGATCCAACTCCATTTCGGAGTTTCGTGGATCATGAATTGGAGAGTCGAGATGCCTCATCTCCAGAATCGTGATATGCAAAATCGCGAAGTTAATCGCAGCCGTCAAATCAAGATCAGATCTGAATCGTTGAATCATAGGACAAGTGGCAAGCGATTGGAATTTCGTTGACTTAGGGTCAACGGAGCATGGTGTGGAAACTCACGACATATGAAGTGCCTTTTTGGCATAGCCTATGGTCACCGCCGGTGGTCATGAGAAGGGAAGGAGTCAGTCCAGATAAGCTCCATTTCAGGGTTTCGGAGATCGCGACTTGGAGAGTCGAGATGCCTCATCTCCAGATTCACGAAACGCGAAATCGCGAAAGAGCTTTATGCATAAGGCTGTGGTCACAGCCCTTGGTCACATCGGCGAGAGATGGAGGAAAGAGATAGAGCAACCAAGCTCATTTTTGGGGATCGCGACTGGGAGTGTCGAGACACATGGTCACATGAATGCCGAATTGCCGAATGCTGAAATGCCGAAATGAATGCAAGATCCCATGGAGCCAATCCAATGGTGCAGGTGAATTTGAACAAGATCAGAGGGCTACTGTAGCACGACACAGTGTAACTGCTAGAAACCACTGATGGTTTCTGCCAGAGGACTCGAAGACACTTCGGGGTGATTGACAGAGGAGGTGAAGAGTCTCTGG
>JASDQU010371676.1:46717-56771 GCA_032191745.1 Picea mariana
CAACAGAGACTATAAGAATGCTAAAAAAAGAAGAGATAAGGGTTGTCACTGTGTAGGAGAATTCAGGGGTGTGCAGGGAGGCAGAGTGCAGGAGCAGAAATGCACAGTCGAGGAATGGTGCATTGAAGGGATATGGCGCATAGAGCATAAAAGGCAGAAGAACAGAAAATGCTAGGGGTGTGCAGAAGACACTGATGCAGACAGGGCATAACAGTGTAACAAAACAACGACAAGGCTGGTAAGCCATTGAATAACTTTATATTGCTGTAATAAGTTTTAGTAACAAAGAATTTATAATTCAGGGTGGTTGTGAGGTGCTAGGGAGGACTGGTGTCCTCAGAGGTTCAAGTGGGTGCTTGAACACAGGGAGTTGGTGCTTCCTTCTAGTTGGTGCTAGAGAAATCAGGGAGTTGGTGCTTCCTTCTAGTGGGTGCTAGAGAAAACAGAGAGTTGGTGCTCTTAGCAAGTAGCAACTTGCAAAACTGAGGTTGTAGCCTCATTATGAGTTGGTGCTCATATGTATGATAATGTAAATAATGTAACTATTACTTATCATATAAATAAAAAGAGGTTTTTACCCTGTATGGATTTCCTCGGGAAATATCTGTCTCTGTGTTTCTCATATATGTGACTGATGCTGAATGTGTCATTGTTTATTTCCCTGCATTATTGTCATCATCATTGAGTGCCTTGTAAAGTTTTTAAAAGAAGCATAATTGTTTAAGCACGGTAACAACTGATTCACCCCCCCTCTCAGTTGTCCAACATCTTGGCACATATTACGACCCTCCACTAGTAATAACACCCCTAGGTCCATCCAATGTATGCATGGTGACAACATTCCAACAACCTATTTCCTCAACACTTCTGTTGTCTGAGGCCTCTTCCCTATATCCTTTTGTTGAGCCCACCAATTCTATCCCCTCAACAAAATCACAAGGAGGGATTCCCCCTCAAAGGACTCCCTTTTCTTAAGTTCCATTTCTATTTCCCCTTTTAGGAATAGTAAGCACCCTTGTGATGGATATGTTATATTTTCCCAATCTTACTTTGGGGATACCAATTTGGTATCTAGATCCTCCAACCCCTCCCATACCATTGAAACCAAATATTCATTTTCTATTGACACCTGCTCAACCTACATGTACTACCCTTGTGTATTTTATGTAATATACATAGGCGTAGTTGGCCTCTACCAAGTCTGGGAAAGGAATTGCCACCAAGGGAAAATCTAAGAAGACCAGGGCCACCTCTAACTCTGGACATGCTATGGCCACCCAAACCATTGCACCTAGAGTCATTCCCCAATGTGCATTATGTAACATCACTGACCACACAACCAAAAGTTGTTGATGCATGTGGACATCGGTGGGTTCCCACCTATTCCACTGGCTCAAATTACAATTTTCATCTTGGCATTTTTTCCTACAGTTTTTTGGGTCCCACATTTTTGGGGTCGTTTTGAGGCCCTAAATGATTTTTTTTGACTTGGAAACACCCATTTGATCCTTGTTGGGATGTATTGGTATAGACCTTTCCAACGGGGTAAAAATCACCCCAAACGAAGATCGTATGCAAAGTTTGCGCCCTCGGGAAGTTGCCATATCAAATACCCTTATCAGGGCCCACAAACATTTTGGCGTTTCATCTTCTGGGGTTGGGGTTCTCTCATATCAATTGGGCCCTAAGACATATGGCCAAGGTTGGAGCCAAGGATAAGTTTGTGTGGACTACGTCCCAACAGAAAGAATTCGAGGATTTGAAATTCCGCCTATGCTCAACACCAATCCTTATTCTACCATACCTACAACAATCATTTATGATTGAGACAAATGCTTTAGATTGTGCTATTGGTGCAGTATTCACTTAGCATGGGCATACGATAGCCTATCAAAGTGAAACACTATATGATGCTCTTCACAGGTACCCCAATTACGACAAAGAGATGTACTCCATTGTGCAGGCATGTCAACAGTGTAAGCATTACATTTTGGGGGAGGAAACGATCATCCACACTGATCAAAGGCCTCTATAATTCATGTAGACATAAGGAAATTTACAAAATGACCACCATTAGAAGAAGTGGTCCACATACCTGAAACAATTCCACTTGAACATCAAGTACAAGAAGGCCAACACCAACCATGTCGCAGATTTCCTTAGTCGACCCACAGTTGTGTTGCTAACCAAAGTTCTTAATTCCTGTGGGCATGAGATGTCTGGGTGGCCAAAATTATACAACAATGACTTTGAATTTTCTACTGCTTATCAGACATTGGCGTAGGAAAAACAGTTCCAAACTTACATGTCCAGGATGGATTGTTGTCCCATCTGAGCCATCTCTGTGTTCCTTCAAGTGAGCATGCAAAGCTGATCCAGGAAACTCATTACAACCAGGAAAAATGACATTTTGGTGTAGACAAAACAATGACAGTATTGAAAAAACATTTTTATTGGACAAAGCTTCAAAAAAATGTCTGCAAGTACATCAGATATTGCACTACCTACATTATTTCCAAGCTCACCATCAAGAAACAAAGGCTATACACTCTTTTGCCTACTCCAGATAGGCCTTCGGAGTCCATCTCCATGTATTACATGTCTTTTCTTCCTTCAACCAAGCATGGGAATGACTGTGTCTTCGTGGTCATTAACCGATTCTCTAAGATGGCAGTTTTGGCACCCTGCAAGAAGAGCATCACAACCGAGGCCACCACCCTAGCTCTTCTTTGAACATGTTTGGGTTCATTTTGGGCTCCCACAAAACATTATCTCAGATCAAGATAGTAGGTTCTTGAGCACTTTTTGGTCCATCCTATGGTCGATGATGGACACCAAGCTGACCAAATCGATTGCCTTCCACCCACAGACTGATGGAAAAAACAAAGGTAGTCAACATGATGATTATCCATATCCCGAGGATGTATAATTCCAAACATCGACACACATGGGTTGGAATCCTTCCTTATGTTCAACATAGCTACAACAAATCCCTCTAATTATCTATTGGCCACAACCCATTTTAGGTGTGCTTGGGGTTCCAACCATTGGCCCCCATTGATGTAGATCTGCTCATTGCAACTGCACCGAAAGAGTCTTCCCATGCTTAGACCGAGGTTGGTCGAGCAACCAATTTTTCTTAGCGAATCCAACACATCCAACAACAATTTCATGATATTTTGCAGAAAGCCAATTCCAAGTACAAACAACGCCATGATCAACATCGGGTACCACAAAAGTTTGAGGTGGGAGTTAATGCATGATTACATTTGTAGAAAGAGCACCTCAAAGGTGTTGTTTTTCTTCATATGAGATATGATCGATATATTATTACAATGATGAGTGTTCCATATATAGGGAACATATGGTGACCATCCATGAAAGGATGCGTCCCTTGGATAATCAATAACTATTTATTATTATCATTTACTTATTATATATAGTATTTAATAATCAATAATTATATTATTAATTATTAATCTAAGAGAATGTCTTCCCGATGTTTTCCAAACATCAACACTCCCTCTCAACGAGGGAGACATTTTGCATCATGCCAAGATTGTCTTTGAAGTATACAAACTTCACCCTAGACTCATGACACTTGTTTGTTAGTCTTGGGAGACGTCTCTTTCCCACCTGAACCGAGGACAAACTCCTTCTGTGATGCTCCCTTTGAGCCAATTGACTCTCTATGAGATCATGCTCACTTTGGGTCCGCGTGTAATAGCATATATAATCTTGAGTCTTTATCATTCCTTGTCAAATCACCATGGCTAGGAGAAAGACCACACCACGATCTTTCACCACAGGTACACACCTGTGAGTGAATGTCAGCCTGATGCTAACTGACACGTGGAAAGCACTTCAAGCACCTCGAGTCCATATTATTCCTTGTCATGATCAAGGAAGGAATACGCTTGGGCCCATTTACCACAAGTGCACCTTTATGATAAATGTATCCTATCTCCCCTGGTCTGCATCCCAATATAGGATAAAGTATGCTCGATGATGAAACATCAACACTCCCTCTTAGCTAGGGAGGTATCTTTCCACAGTAGTACAAAACTACTATCTAGTGGTACACAACCACTTCTATTAGCACCCAACTACTGTCTAGTGACACACAGTCACTGCCAGTGGTACACAACCACTGTAGTAGTACACAACCACTGTAGTAGTACAAAACTACTTTCCATAGACACAGTCTCCACCAGTGGTATACAACCATTGTAGTAGAAAAAGGTCTGTCACACATGACACTCCCATGTGGACTTCTAGAGGCTACTCCCTCTAGAAACACTAGGGTCAACTACCCATAGTGTGTGACGTCAAGGTAAAATCCTTTGACATGTCCTCATGTTCTCTCCACAAGGGATGTGTCCTCATGTGCTCTCCACAAGGAACGTTGGGCTATAATCCCAAACCCACTTATCCCTTCTCAATTAAGTGTCCCACTTATCCCTTCGTGAATAAGTGTCCTCACAGATCAACTCAACTCAATTCACATAGGAGTACGATGTGGAGAATGTATGTCACACATGGCACTCCCATGTGGACTTCTAGAGGCTACTCCCTCTAGAAATGCTAAGGTCAACTCCCCATAGTGTGTGACGTCAAGGTTAAATCCCTTGACATGTCCTCATGTGCTCTGCACAAGGGAGATTGGGCTATCCATTCTCGGATAAGTGTCCTCACAGATCAACACACTTATCCCTTCTCGGATAAGCCCAAACCCACATATCCCTTCTCGAATAAGTGTCCCACTTATCCCTTCTCAGATATGTGTCCTCACAGATCAACTCAACTTAGTCATAGAGGAGTACGATCTCAAGAATGTCTCAAGAAGATGCAAACATCAACACTCCCTCTCAGCGAGGGAGGCATTCTTTGCGATGCCAAGTATGTCACGAAAGTACTCGAAATTTTTCCTGGTTTGGTAAGAATATTAGAAACCTGCTCATCTGTAGGAAGATACTGCACCTGTAATTCGTTCCTCTGCACCATGTCTTGGAATAATAGTGGAATCCAACACATGTCCAAATAAATATGCAAGGAGCTTACAAAGCCACACTGCTTCACAAACTGCCACACTTAATGAAATGTACTCTTCTTTTGTGGTGCTCAAGGGCACATAAGTCTGTTTCTTGCTACACCAGGAAACCATGGCAGATCCCAAAGTGAAGCAACACCCAAAGGTGCTCTTTCTGTCCATTGTGTTCCCTGCCCAATCAAAGTCAACATATCCATGAAATCTCATGTCAATACTGGAAATATATCTCAGACCATGTCCAATTGTTTCTCGTAGGTATCTCAGAACATGCTTCACAACAATCTAGTCCGTTTGTCTCCATTGACTAATAAACTGGCTAAGTGTACTCACTACATAACAAATATCTGGTCTGGTGTTAACGATATACATCAATGATCCAATCAGTTGTCTGTACATAGTAGGATCAATTTCATCAAAATCAGAAGAAGAAACACTTAGTTTCTTCAGATTCCTCACCATTGATGTAGCCACAAGATTCCAGTTCAACATCCCAAACTTCTTCAATATATCAACTGTGTACTTCCCCTGACTCAGGAAGATCTCATTAGTTCTCTACCACATCTCTAGTCCCAATAATTAGTGCATCATACCAAGGTCCTTCATCTCAAACTCAGAGGCCAACACATACTTGCATTCAACAATAAGGCTCTCTGTACCGGTGAGGAATAAATCATCAACGTAGATGACCAAAATTAGGGAATCACCATTAACAGTCTTGTAGTACAAGCTAGGATCGAAAACACTTTTTCTGAAGCCCAAACTAATCAAGTGGCCATCAATCCTCGTATACCAAGCTTGAGGTGCTTGCTTGAGTCCATGCAGGGCCTTGTTCAACCTGCACACATGAGGCTCCTTCCCATGTATCACGAAACCATCTAGTTACTCGATGTATACTTCTTCCTCAATCTCTCCATTGAGAAAGGTTGTCTTCACATCCATCTGATGTACTTTCCAACCCATGGATGCTTTAGGGGAAATAATCATCCAGATAGAAGTGTGTCGAGCAACATGAGCAAATGTCTCCTCATAATTTATTCCCTCCACCTGAGAGAATCCTCTAACAACACATCTCATTTTATGCCTCTCGATGCTCCTGTCAACTATGTGTTTGATCTTATAGATCCATTTGGAAGTCACTACAGACTTCCCCTTAGGTCTTGGAACAATATCCCACACATCATTCTTCATGATGGATTGATACTCCATCATCATGACATCTCTCCTATTGGATGACTAGTTGCCTCCTCATAACATGAAGGCTCAAAATGAATGATGTGGCTCACAACTGTGTCATAGCACATATATCTCTGAGGTCTCTTTCTCACTCGGAAGGTACCACGAGGAGTTGCATTTCCTTCTGCCTCCTGCATAGTCTGATGAGCCCCTGCCAGTCTCTTCCGACCTATTGCAATATCTCTGGGAACATTAACTAGAGATACAAGATCAATGAGACCAATTTGATCAATAGGCTCAACTATCTCCCTCTGAAAGGTAATGTCATTTTGGACCATATTTTACATATAGAGGTTTCCTCATGAAACCAATGTCTAAGAAATATCGAGGTTCCCTCATGGAACCAATGTCTCATAAGACAAATCGAGGTTTCCTTGTGAAACTAATGTCTTGGTTCCTTCATCTCACCATTTGAGGCACGTCAGGATGAAGTATACATCCCCCCTACTAGTCCACACATGACCCTTTGGGAAGAATGTCTCATGATGTTTCCTCAAACATCAACATTCCTTCTAGAGGTGGAGGTGAATCCTCCTCTGTCTCTTCTCCCTCTAACACTGAAGGTAGATATTCCTCATTATGTGGCGGTAACTCAATATCTTCTCCCTATGGATGTATTACAACCAACTCTACTTGGATCTATCACCACAGTTGTGCTACAGTTGGTCTTAACTGGCTGTATGCATGATCACTAGAACTGTCTCTGCTATTTGGCATGGTCCCGTCATGGGGGGTACATTGCTCCTAGAGACCTCTTATCTATGAGAATCATGTCTGGCAATGTATCTCCTTGATATCATGTTGGAATATCTTTCTCTCCATGTCTGCCTCCTGTGACCATCATTATGGCTCCTTCTTAGATCTATTACCTGTGACCTACCGGGAACAAGAAACAAGAACAACAAAAAGCATCTCCTAAAGGAGATTTATATTGTGCACAACTATATACAATGACTCTCCAAATGATACATCTTATACTACGACCAACACACATCCATCATATACTCGATTCCATACGGCTATCAACACACAACCATCATATACTCGATGTCATACGACTAATCATGTTGATTTTCTAGTGTTAAATTAGACAAGCACAATTTTCCGCAAGTGGTAATTACTTCCAATGATATACAATATTAATTTAGTAAACTGTAGAACATCACTAAGTAACTCGAAAAAATTGAACTTCTTAGAAACTTCGGTCTCTTCCTTAGATCACTTCCCACGCGTGAGAGAGAAAAAATATGTGTGTCTATTGTTGTGTCTTTCAAGTGTCTTTTTATAGTAGTATTAGATTGATCCAAAAAGACACGTCTCTTTGAAAATTAAATTAAATTTTCTTTCTTATACATGCCTTACAGCATCACCAAGGCTATGGGAAAGAATGATTTTGAATTAAGTATTCCTCCTTTCCTTGGCTTACACTCGGTATTTAATGTGGAACTGCTTCAACCATATTTTCCACCTCTCCTGGACACTTCAAAAGCGTTCGAGCACTTGGACCCTACATAAATTAATCATGACTGCATTAAACAAACATCAGTTGATTGGACCATGGACACCAAGACTAAGGGCACCCACCAACAAAACATACAACTCTATCGGGTCGTCAAAGCATGGCAGTTTCTTCATCAGGGCAAGTGGATCACCGTGAGTCATATTCAACAAAAGTTTCCCCATATGATGGAGGAACTTGATGCAATGGAGACCATTGATTCACAATGGGGAATGAATGATACAGGTGGACATTGGTGGCCACCCACCTATTCCACTAGCTCAAATTACAGTTTCCATCATGGTAGTTTTTCCTAAATTTTTTCGAGTCCCAAATTTCTGGGGCCATTTTGAGGCCCTAAATGACGTTTTTTGACTTAGCAACGACCAAAAACTCCTTGTTGGAATGTATTGGGCCATTATTAATGTGTATTTCTAGGCTATAAGTTTTCGACGGGGTACTGAGTTCCCCAAATGAATATCTATGCAAAAGTTTCACCCTTGGGAAGTTGACGTATCAACTACCCCCAACAGGGCCCACAAATCAATTGGTGTTTCATCTTCTGGGGTTAGGGTTTTGGATGTTTAGGGTTTTCTCATTTATTCTTTATGTTAAAAATGCCTTTGGAGCCTCATTGTAATCAACTTCTTGTGAATGAGTGTAGCCGACACATCACTCTTCAAAGATAAGCTACCACCATTCTAACTAGCTTGTGTGCTTTTCATTTTATAGTCTTTTGTATTTGAGACAATCATTAATAGAATCATAGTTTTACTGTATTATTGTGTTCCTTGCAATATCTCTATGTATTTCCTTGTTATATCCCTATTATATTTCTTCCTTCATTTCATTCTCAAAATAATCCGGATCAATTGACCATTGCTCTTAGAATTAAAGGAACTATTTAATGCCGATGATTTTCATCCACTCCCATGGTACACATTTCTCTTCCCGGATCATTGACTAATCATATAATTGAGTTCTTGCGTACTAACCACCCATGTTCTTTGTGCGATACATATAGACATTATTCTCATCATTGTCCTAAGACACCTCAATTTCTCTATGCCCTCACCATTGTTGTCATATCTATAACGTACCCGACCTCCTAAGTACCTTTTTAAGGGACGGGGTATTAAATTTTTGCTTCTCTTAACAACCTTAAATATTCTCTATTAGAGTTCCATCCTCTTTTGCTCATCAGGAGATTTCCAAGGTCGGTAATTTCAGTCATAACTAAACTCTAGAACGAAAGCTACGACCTCCCAAGGTTCTTGGGTTTACATAGACAACATCTCTCTTACTGTCACATGGAATCCACGTGACGTTTTGTTGTTCATGCCAACTGACGTGGCATCACTTGGGTCTTGACGTGGCACTAACCTAGCTTTCCACGATGGAACATCACTCAACTCGTCATCCTGTTAGTAATGGACATCTACCGTCCTAATGGAGTCCTAGCCACCTTGCTGGCAAGCTATATCATCCATCGTACACTTTTCCTTTCCGTGGCCCATGAATTCTACCATACTTAGTCACCTTACTGTATTCACAGAATTGCGGGTGGTGGTCTTGTGGGCTCATGGTCTATATTCATACTTCTCATGAACTCACCACCAACACTTAGATTCTTTTTCATTTGCGGAGTGATGGAATTGTGGACGCATAATTCTGTGCCTCCCCTTCAAAAGTACGCCCGATAAGTATCAACAATTAACCATTTTTCCAACTAGGTGGACTCGAGGACATACAATTCAGTACCTCCCCTTCATAAGTCTGTCTGAGAAGTCTCAACACTTAACCATTTTTCCAACTACATGGACTCGTGGACCAATTCTGTACCTCCCCTTCATAAGTTCGTCTGAGAGGTCTCAACACTTAACCATTTTTCCACCTATGTGGACTCGCGGACGTACAATTATGTACCTCCCTTCCTCTTTTCTAACACTCAACACTTGGATTATTTTGTGAGTTTGTCGGGTTTGCAGGTTGGTGGACTTGCAGACCCATTCATATCACCTTTCCAATCTCCATGAACCTATCATGCTTCTAAGTCCGCTTCTTACACTTTACACCCTCCATTCCTTTTCCACAACCTACAAACTTACTCCCCCCTATTAAAGCACTTATTAAGGTTTGAACTCCATGAGGGCACATACCCTCTATTGTCTCAACCAATTATAGGTCGACATGTGTTCCCATCGTACATGTAATGTTTCTCATTCAGTGTGACGTAAATCGTGATGTCACCCTTTTTTCTCAACCAAACTTAG
>JASDQU010371676.1:56826-82564 GCA_032191745.1 Picea mariana
TAATGGTGGAGAAGGCTTCTTAGAGTTTCTTTCATCGAAGCACCATATTCCTCAGCTACTCTGATGCCCCTACTATGATTGATGATCATGAGTCCTCTGAGAGTTTCTCCGATGGATCCAACAACTGTTAACAATTTTGGATCCTTCGCAAGTTCTCATACAAGAGGGACCTCGATCAATGGACATGATCAAAACTCCATACCAAATCGACGACTACGATTCATCCAAGAAAAATAATAGGATATCTTGAATTCGTTAATACAATTCCATATTAGTGGCTCTAAACTTCTTCTAGGAGAAGTATAAGGCTTACCCGACCTTCAAGGAAACAACACCTCCTATTCAGGTAGGCTAAGGTTTTCTCTCTTATCCGTTTTAATGCAAATTTCATACTATGAACAATCCATACTTGTACAAGATATCTCTAGCCCGAGCTAAATTGCATCAAGACATAATTACAACCCCGATAACAATGAATCATATGGGAAAAGCTTCACATATGTGCAGAGATATACATAATGCCAAGGGCCGTATAGACACCATATTTACATATAATTTGTAAATACACATAAGGGCCATATAGATACCATATTTATACATACCATGTGCATGTCCATAACTATACCATTCTAGATAGTTCTCGCAGTGCTTTATGTACAAGTATAATTCTAGCAGTCATTACCATGACATAAACACACGATCCTGGATGTAAGTTTTAAACCTGTGAAGTAAAGCAATGCATATAGATTCTCAAGCAAAACAAAATTTAATCAATGGCTCATTCACATAGTACACAGAGATTTATACCGGAAACTCTCAACCGGGAAAACCTTTCTTATATTCATTATATCGAATTTCACCATTCACTATACAATATATACAATGTTTTTAGGTATTCCATAGATACCAAAACCCTAATCCCTAAAATCGGGATTATTTTTAGTAAACCGCTAAAAATAGCAAAATCCGCTAAAAATAGCAAAAACCGAACTACGAGGGATCGTCAGACGTAGTTGTCATATCTGACGCACCCACACACACACATGCAAATAATATAACACATACCCAACACTGGAAACAAAATTTCAAGGATAATTACAATGGTAAAAACCCATGACAACATTCACATATCACAACTTCTGTACAAGTTTAATAGCAAGTATTCCGACTTGTAATCAATACATCAAATACCCATGTTATAAAATAACCCATCTAATCATCAAACAAACATGCACATCCATGAATCATTCATAGGCAAATTCAACCTTAAGTTATAATTTAATTATACATGGTACAAAAATACTTATCTTTTACAGTTAATAGCCGACCAACTGACTGTGGGTGTTTGCCTTTCCACCCAGTCGTAGGATCATATGCATTCAGTCTTAGCATTCTGAACACCCCTGTGCCAAGCCATGATACCACTAGGAAATCTCTCTCAAGTTCTCAGTAACATTTGAAGATCACTCTCCTTCACTCTACTCTTGGTAGATATTTTCCTTACACCCACCTAGCCCAAGCCTCTTTGAGGTTTATCAGATGCATTCCCAACGTTAAAATCATGGCCCTCTTAGCTCGTGTTTTCTGGGTTTTCTATGCTCCATCTCAGGATTCTTCCATGATTTCTTTGATCCTTTTTTTATTGCACACACTCGTGCATTCTCTTTCAACGACTCCCCTCTTCAGAGACCCCCTGTGTGATTTTCTTGCATGCATGACTTAGGCAGGTTATCGACCTGTCCTTCTGTTTCTTCTGTCAGAAGGAAACTAGTGGGTCAATCCTAGGGACCCATGGTGATCTTTCCTACTGTCCTCTAGTTGAAAAATTCCCGTCCCTTCTGACAATCCTCCATACTTCCATTCATTGGGGTGGTTGGTTGTTCAACTACCAACCTCCCTCATTAACTGATTTGTCTTGAATTCAGGGCTAAGGTAAATAATATGAATAAGGCTTGAGGTCCTTAATTTATTAGGGTCTCCTCTCATTCCATTTGTGATATCATGGCTTTTACTTTAAGGCTTCATCCATTAGTCAACCGCTGACGTTTACAATTAAACAATAAAAAAATTACAATATTTGCAAGCCATTTCATGGCAATCATAAATTATGATTAGTTACAGATTGGGGGAAACAAGGGTGTTACAATCTCGATTCCTATCTTGAGGATAAACTAACCCCAATTGTGGATTTTCTCTCCCTTTAACCTCAAAGGTTTATTTTATAAAATATGTCCTCCTATCAAAATTGATGAGAATACTGTGCATATTATTTACATCTCAACTTCCATGGGACCAATATCTTCTAAAGATAATTCATTTTCATTAGATGTACATCAGAGTTCCCCTTCTATCCCTGATGACCCCTTGGTATCAACATCATTGCGATCCCCCTTTTCTAGTTCCACATATTCCTCTCTAGAATTATCCTATATGAGCCAAACCTCTCATTCCTATGGTGTTGACAAAGGGTTAACTATCCCAACTTCTACAACTACCATAATTTTACTTGATAACATAGACTCTAGTACACCTATTTTCATTATGATGGAGAAATTATAGAGTCCCTTACCATGAAGAATCATCCTTGGGATGATATTAGTATCATTTCTATTTTTTAACTGATTAGACAAGTCCCTCTAATCGATACGTTGTTGAAACAAAAGACTTTCTTCCCCAAGGAAAATTCAACTAGTTTAAGAATCCCATCCCTACACTTGATGTGTTTGAGGAGGGAAATATGGCCAATACTTCACATACCATTAAGGTGGATATCTCTATTACGCTTAGTGTCGTTGAACAATTCCTTCTTTGAGCAAACTTTTTTTCTAAAGTGATTGTTGCTTGTCCTTTTTCCAAGAGTTTCAAGATGTTTTTGCTTGGTCGTGCTTAGAGATGCCTAGATTTGATCTTGCCATTATTGAACATCACATTGATACATGGTCGGATGACATTCCTATATATCAGAAATGACAACCTATTCATTCCAACAAGTCCCTTTCCATCAAAGTTGAAATTGGTAAAATTTGTCAGGTGAGATTCATTTATCCTATTACATACACTTCATGGGTTTTTAAACCAGTCCTCGTTGCAAAGAAACAATGCATTGTTCATGTTTTTACTGATTTTTGTGATTTGAATTGGGATTGTCCCAAAGACAATTACTTGACACCATTTCTTGACCAAATTATCGATGCATGTGATAGACATGAGATCCTTTCCTTCATCGATGGATTCTTGAGATAGAATCAAATTCATATTCGAGCCCAATATCAATACAAGATTGCATTCACTACTCCATGAGGGACCTTTTCCTACAATTTTGTGCGTTTTGGATTAAGAATGTTGGTGCCACTTTTTAGCACACCATGTCATACTATTTTCATGACCTCGTTCACATTATCTTGGCCTATGTCGATGATCAAGTCATCAATTTTTCGAAGAAATGGTCACAATAATTAGAAGACTATCGTACTATGTTCCATAGGTGTTGTAAGTACAATATATGATTAATAACTCTTAAGTGTGTCTTTTTTGTGCCTATGATATGATTATTGGGATTCATAGTTTTCAAAGTTGGAATTCAATGCAGACCCTCTTAAGTTCAGGCCATCATTAAATGACTGTCACCTCGTAATCTATTCCAATTGTAGAGCCTCTAAGGGAAAGTCAATTTCTTGCATCGACTTGTCCTTGGTTATGCCACCACTGCTCATTATTTGATGCATTAAATCTTGCCCTTACTTCAACACCTTCAATCGGTCCTCCCAGCTTCGATAACTATTTTATCCTTTAAATTTTCGCCTCATCCTTTGTTTTCGCTAGAGTGTTAGTTCAGGATGGGCTTGATGGATGTGAGCATGTCATTTATTACATGACTAAGAACCTATATGGAACCTCACTGTCCTATACCTATGAATATAAATTGGCGTTGTTGGTTTTTTTCTCCATCCAAAAGTTGTGTCATTACATTATGATGTGCAAAACCAAGGTAGTGACAAATTCCAAACCTATGTCCTTTCTACTGAGCCAACGAGTAATCAATGGAAAGTACACTCACTGAATCATTATCCTTCAAGAGTTTGACTTGGAATTTGTCACACCCAAGAGTAAGAATGTCTTAGCCCTCATTGAGTTTATTTTTTACCTCCCAACTAGTGCATCAGACTTTTGAATGATGACCTTCCAGACAAACACTTGTTTTCTATATCCACTGACAATTTTTAGTACAATGATATTTTATTTTATTCGAAACCCATAAATTAGGTCCTCATTTTTCCCATGGTGATTGATGTTGTATTCATCATTAGGCTCCTCATTATCTCCTCATCAGAGATGACCTTTATCATTGAGGAGTGGATATTCTATTGCGTTGTTGTTTTACTCATGATAAGGTGGAGCAAGTCTTAAATTCTTACCACATTGGTGCTTGTGGTGGCCACCTTTCTAGGACGACTACTACCCAAAACATTATCCATGCAAGTTATTTTTTGCCTACTTTTTTGTTTGATTATATCAAGGTAGTTAAACATTGCACTAACTATCAACTCTACACCCCTAAGGCACGAGCTCCTCTAGCTTTGTTGCACCCTGTTATCACCACAAGACATTTTTGCAAATGGGCCATTGATTATATGGAGTGTAACCCTTATTTTGTCGATGGTAATAAATGATGGTAATGAATACATCATCTTGGCCATTGATTACTTCATGGAATGCACTGAATCCATGGCGACATTCAATAACACTACAACTCGTTTATTTTCAATCACATCATCACTCAATTTGGAGTTCCAAAACAATTGGTTTATGATCATGGATGATAATTTGAAGATGAAACCTGGAGCGATCTAGCTTCACTATTATATTTTGAACATCAATATTCATCTTCTTAGTATCCGCAGAGGAATGGCCAAGTTGAATCTGTCAATAAAATCCTCAAAAGCATGCTCCGACAGACTGTGAATAAGCACAAGACAAAGTGGCATCACACGATCTTCTCATCCTTACGGGCCTATAGAAAATTTGGTAATACTTCCATTGGGTTCACACCCTTTTATATTGTCCACGATGAGGAGACAATTTTATTGATTAAGTGTCAAATCCCCTCCCTTAATTTAGTTATTGAACTCCTCCTTGATACCACTCCCTTAGAGAAAATACCAATAATGTTGGGGAGCGAAAATGAAGACTATTGTGTTGCATTGAAAACCATTGAAGTGACCAATAAGTGCTCTAAATCTCAATTTGAACAAAAGGTACACCCTCTTGTCTTCCATGAAGGGGATCTAGTCCTTGTGTAAGACCAATCCCATGATATCTTAGGTCGAGGAAAGTTTGAATAAAGATAGTAGGGAACTTACATGATCATACAATGTTTAGGAATGGGGGCATATCAACTTGCGGGGACCAAAGGGGAGATTTTCCCTAACCCTTTTAATGCACTCTACCTAAAGAAGTTTTATCCCTAATCCTTTATTTTAGAGCATATTTTCATCTTGTATATAGATTAGATAGGTTTGTACATCCCTTTTGTAATTTTCATATGTTGTTTTCTTTTCTTTCCCAGATGAACCCTTCATCCCATTGAAATATTGGTTATGTTGATGGTGCACATCATTATTCATAGAATATTGCCTCAACAACTTGGGCCATATTTACTCCTTTGCATTCCATTTTCCACTCTACTGGTGTTTGCGTTGGACTTGCCACCAATAACTAGGTCGAATACGATGTTGTGATTGGTTTGTTAGTCAATGCCCTTGAACATCGCACATATCACCTTCATGTTTGTCTCAATTCCGAGCTTCTTGTCATGCAGTTGAACAAAATTTATCATGTGTGTAACCCTTGCCTCTTTAGAATGAGTTAAAAATTTGGTGCATTCATTTGAATCGGTTTCATTTAGTCATGTTCCCATAAGACAAAATAATTTCATAGATAACATTGCAATTAACATTCTAGATTGGCATTTAGCACATGCATATATAATCAAATAACTTTTCCATTTATATCTAATGTATCACGCATCATCATTTGTAATTAAAAACATATAGATTAGCGATCCTCATTTGAATTTCAAAAACTACATCCATAGTGCATACGCACGTGCGCGTGCACACATACAAACATAATCCAAAAAACAAAAAAATTTTTATCATGGAGTCCATCACTCTAAATTAGGGGCTTTCTCATAGCATGTTACATACACAAAAATAGGGGGCATACTACCCATCTATCAATAACTACTCGTTCTCCCCATCTCCATCAAATGGAGGGTCATGTTCCAAGGGTACTATGTCCCCCATGGATAAGTCTTGGACACACCAACTAACCATAAATTCTCACCTCAGAATAGGGCACCACTTGGGAGGTGATCATTTGCAATATCCTATATAGGCATCATTGAACTCGTGGCATCCGCGCTCTGATACCCCTCCTAACAGCTAGTCTAGTCGTTGTCGCATGTATTCCATATCTCAATACCATGCAATATGGGTATCAACTCTCTAACTTGACCTCGATGGCCCTGGATTGTTATACTCAACCCACCCTTGATGGTGGGCATGCCTATCTGGTCTCACTAGTGTACTATCTGCAAAGACATACAATAGATAATCCATACCATATATTGACCAATTGTACTCTATGTAATCAAATTATATACAATCATACATACCATCTAGGCCCAAGGCCCATATAGGTGGTAAGGGTAGCTTCAAATCACCCTAGTAGTTTATCCCATAATAATGATATTTCTCAATGTGGATCGGAATCCAGTCCCACTATGAGAAGAAATCTGGGCATAAAGCATTCCATTGGTCTTGAGTACCTCCTCATCTTAATAACTTCCCCCATCAGTGCATCCTCATCTCCCAAGGACCCCCATTAAATGTGAAGATGAAGTGTGGGCATCTTCTCAAAGAAGAATGCATAGATCAATGTCCCAAAGGTAAAGTTATCTCTTGAAGCCTACAATAGGAAGTAAGCTGGCACTTTAGCACCATCATTAGCATCTGGTCCCACCCATAGTAGGTCATAGCCAATACGCTCTCAACAAGCATCATATTACCCCCTGAAGTCCTGCATGGAGCATGATTCCCCATGACATGCATCATTGCCACAACTGCAACTTGTCTCTCTAGGCACTCTAGATCTGCAATCTAGATTGCACCATATTTTGCTCTAGCATTTGGATTTCCACGGGCCTCTACAATTCCTCCAACCTCCTCCCATGAGGAAGAATAGGATGTGTGTCTCTAAAAGCGCCCATCATCAATAGCCTTGTGAGAAAGTAGATATCATGGGGAGTTAACTCTATGGACTCTCCTTGCACCAAAAATACCCTTGTCTCTACATCCTAGTACTGCACAATTTGAGACAAGATCCCTTCACTAACTCTCATTAATGGATTCTCAATGTACTTAAGTAACTCGTGTCAATCCAGGGCCCCTCATACAACCTCGTTCCCATTAACTATAGTTCAAATATCCTTGAACTCTCACTCGCGCCAAAACACTTTGAAACTAGCCATACCTACAAAAAAACACATTTTTTCAGTTATATGTCACTTGTACATCTCATACCTAGGTCAAGTGCCCCCTTTACCCTAAAAAATTACCTTCCCAATACAGTTTTTGGGCCAAAACACCGGACCATTGCGGAAAACACCCTTGTTTTCTGTGCTAGACTAGTGTGAAAATATGGGGCAATTTCTATTTTCCCAATGTAGAAACTACCCCCATTTCCTACATTGGTCGTAAAACATTTGACTAGGGCCTCTCCAAGTTCAAACCAGATTTATTCTACAAAAGTAAACCACTAGAAATGAAGAGAAGGATCATATCACTAACCTGAAACTCACAAACTAAAATTCCAACTGTCGGTTTGTCCACAATTAGCACACCAAGATTTAGGGCTTCTTTCCACTGTCCAAATTCAACATGCACAATTGAATTTGAATTTGGGGATTTCACCTTATTTATAGAAAAACCCTCATTTTTTTTGCCTCGTGCAGACTCATACAAAATTTGATTGACGTGCCATATGTGTCATTGGATTCATAATACTGAACCCTCCAAAAGGGTATTCTAAGAGTTTACTACTTTGATACTTCATCTAGACACCTTTTTTCTTTGATGCATTAAAGTAGGTTAATTTTTTACTTCAGATTTATGTACATTGGTTTTCTTTTTATGAACACCTTTACGCTTTGGTATTAGTTAATTTGTGTGAAAGAGTTCACCATGGAAGCCCTTGTCTCTCTATGGTATGCTGTCCTCTTCATGTAATCTTTCTCACCTGACATTTTTATGAGCACCTTTACGCTTTGGTATTAGTTGATTTGTCTGCAGGAGTTCACAATGAAAGCCCTCATTTAAATTTTCTCACTCGACATTTAGCTTATCATAGCTACCTCAAGTATGTTGCATTTTCCCTTAGTTCCCCTTGGAATCGGTTGTAGGACATGTTATGGCGCAAGTTGTAGGTTGGGAAAATTCCGACCCAACCACGAAACAAGTGCTACAACTTGGGAATCTTACACCCAATGTCACCTTGATGTAGGTCCCACACTTCAAGTGTGACTAGGTCACTCTAGGGAGGCGATCCTGGTCAACCTAGGGGGATTGAGATGGAGGTAGAGGGAAATGGAAATGAAACCCCTAGAGGTCAATTCTAAGTGGAACAAAAGGTAGGGAAAGATGCCTTGCAAGTCAAGTAATTTCTGCCCCACAGGTATAATACTTCTTCAGATGATTGTACCTGCTCGAGACACAAGAAAATACACTTTGCAATGATAGATGTTAGTTGGATCAACAAGTTAAGCTTGCTGTCTTTAATTTGAAGCAATAGATATCAGTTTATATCAGCGAATAAAACATCTAAAATGAGCATATACATATCTAGATTAGTTAGGTAAATAAACATCAAACCTAGCAATGAACATAGGTTGAAAAATGACACTTAAGAAGCTAGATAAGATGGTTGTTGTAAACATGTGTTTTCTGCATAAAATTGCAACCTTATGGCTGTAGAATTTAGTGGCATGCAACCGTAAAATTAACCATCAAAAGATACCAACAAGTAGCTCAAAAGATGCACCCTAGTTAGTAGAGTAAACGAACAAAGTTAGAGAGCTAGTCTAGGGGTCGTTTAGGATTTATGAGAGTGTTAGTAGATAGGGTTATGCGGCCCTAATGGTTGTAGGTTAAAGTCTGTAACAACAATTAGAGTGTTGGGAGATAGGGGACGCCTTAGTGGGGCAATACTCCTCTCAATGAGACAAATCAACTTCGAGCAAGAGACCTTTCAAAAGACCAAAAATTGTGTTTCCAAAGGCAATGATTTTATATCTCCAATGCAAAAAAGTATGACTAGTGCCTTTACTATTGGGTTAATGGATTCAAAAGGAGATTAGAGAAGCTACCTCCGTGGGGGTGTAATCCCTTTTACTTCCCAAGGCAAGTTTCTCTAGGCTAGGGTTTAAGCTAAGAGGGTGTATGCCCTTATACTTCTCTTAGAAAACCCTTGTTGAAGCAATAATATGAAGCATAAAGCGATGAAGCCTAAGGTGGGGGTGTATGCCCTTATAATTCCCACCTATTTCCTAGCACAATAACCTTGACTTGAAACAAATGATAGTAAGAAAGTAAAAACCATACCAATTCAAAGAAAAATGCCAAGATAATCCACCGCAATAGCAATTGAAAGGCCTTCCAAGCCTAGCACATCACTTCTTCCATCAACCATTCATAAGTATAGAAATACACAAGTGCACAAGATATAGAAATAGCCAAGAGCGCCGAAAATTTCAGACCAAGTCTCTCACAAGAGGGAGAGTTATGGTTTAAAATGAGATCTTATGATATCTATTTATACTAAAAGTAGCTAACATAATTTGTCCACAAATTAAGGAGTAAAACACAAGATTAGGGGTCAACAACCCTAATATTTCCCCCTTAACAAAGTAATATTAAAAAATTCACTTAAAATTTCACTTTTTTCACAAATTAAACCCTAATTTAGAAGGACGTCACCTCTTTAGGGGACATTTTGCCACTTTGAGAAAATTGTTGGTGTTGGAGAAGCATGTATGGGCCTCCAAAGGCCATGTGTCAAGCATATAGGCACTCATATCATGGTGAAGACCTTATTCTCCCTAGAACATCCATGTGTCAAAGAGTGGCACCTCACCACCATGCCCTAGCCCCCAAGATCACGACGTCAAGCTCAAAAGTGGAACGTTTTTCCCCTCCTGGGAATTTTTTTTGGAAAATAAGGGGTGGGATAGGTCATCCAAGTCATCATCAAGGCTGTCCAAGTATGATCTCTCTCATCTGGCATGTGGGCCCCTGAAATCCAACCTGTGGGCTTGTAGCCCCATGGAATCCCAAGCTAGGCTTGTTCTCCCAAAACTGTCCACCAACTAGGTCCTGCAAAGACAAATGAACCCACCCTCCAAGGATCTCAAGTCATAACATCATGATAAGTGAATCCAATCAATAAATAAGCCATCTAAGCATGTGCATCAAAGAGCACTATATCAAACAATTAACAACTCAAATACACTATGCGACTTGTCAAGCTTAAATATGCGAGGGTTGACGAGGTGTTCTATTGGGTATATCTTTCCCTAGGTCAAGGAGAGCTTCCAAGAGGTCCTTCTCTAAGCCATGTATAGTGTATGAGGTGGATGAGGTCAAGACTGAATGGGCATAGGGCTCATGACATACAAGGGATCATAGTGTCTCATTCATGGGTGCACTTCTTCCAAGCCCATCAATTTCCTTTTATCTTTCTTTATTTATATTTTCTTTCATAATAGCATAAGGAGAGATTGAAAGTCACTACCCTGGCGTTGTGACCAGGTGATGGAAATGTCACCCACAAATACCTAATGGAAATGAGATGGCTGGCTCGTGATGATATCCCATTTCTCTCATCCATGCAACTGAGATCCATTTCCCTGGTTTGGTGACCAGATGATGACAATGTCATACCACTAGATATCCATGGACATGATAGGTCGGCTTGTGATTAGACCTCCTATCCTTCAACTAATCTTTCAAGCATTTCTTTATTATATTTTGGGTCCCCTTTATTCAAAGATAAGAATTTCATTTCTTTCTTGCGTGATCCATGGGTGAAGCATCTGGAAGGTTTATATAAGAATTTTATCTTTTACCCAACACCAACCTCTCTGGGACTTTAGCCCCTTCTTCCCATAGAATGAGGGACAACCCATTCTTGGGTCAATATACCCAAAATCCCAAGAGATAAGGAAATGGAGGGGAATAATGATGGAAAGTGGTAAGTATGGCCGAGAACGGTACAATGGATCATTAAGGGAGTTCCCAGTAGCAAATCCATCCCCAAGGAAAACCACTTACTAGGGCACAATGTCAACCACCAAGGTTAAGCAGGGAAAAAGGCATAATGTCCAAGCACATATCATGAAATCTAGAGCAATCTAAGATACAACATAATCAAATGGATTGAATATTGAAATGCTGCTCACCATAATACTGACTTGTACATCATGGAGCAAGGTCCATTGCCTTCCAGAAGCTAGCCAGTGTGGTGGATGCCATCTACAAACCTGTGACCATATGTGGTGGTGAGTGGGTTTTCCATTTGTGAAAAAGTGTATTGTTGGTCATATAGTCTCTGGGAACTCCATATCTGCAACCTGAGGGCCTCGAGAGATGATCTCCTTAGTTATCCACAAAATGGGGATAACATGACCACTCTCACTCTGGTGGATGACTTAGCCCATCCATTTTTTGCATTTACCATATACCCAACAACAAATCCTTCCCTCCATGGGTGCCCTAGTTCAGTGACCCTTATTGTATCTTGGTGCCCATGGAATTTCATCCTCTCTAGTATTTGGGATCTGTATAGTATACATCCCAAAGTTGAGCTTCATGCATCTCTACTCATCATGTTGACAACCTTACCCCCCAGACTCCTACAATATTGGTTTGTATCTCATTTGTTGGATTAGTAAATATCACAAGCCCTCCGATTCATCCATACTATGATGGTTATTTGTTTTTTTATATCAGCATTCACCCACCCCAGAGGAGATTACCATTCATGCCCCTACCCTTGTTTTCTTCCATTTGTAGTTTCACCTTAACATTATAATCATCTGGTTTCTTACTAGGGCAGTTATCTCCTCGTATCCCCTTATTTACCCATTTCATTTCCCTTTTGAGATTCCATTTGGCTATTGTGTCTCTTAACATAATGGTTAGATTGTTTGGTGGAACCCTTATCCCTTCATAGTGATCTTTCATAACCTCCTAGCACCCCTTTGGAAATACCAAGAGGATCTTGTGCTTCTTCGAAATAGGTTTCATTTTTGGTAGCATCCCTTTGTTTTCCTTGTTCAAAGCATCTATGATGAATCACCCTTGTGTCCCATGGAATTTGCTCAGTTCCTCTTGAGTCCTGTTGTAGTTACCCTTGTCTCCATGAGTTTTTCCCATCTATCATTGTTGAGTTTTGACTTCCACTTGTTCCCTTGGTTTACTGATTTGTTTTTAAACAATTTTTTTTCCCAATAATCGATCATTCCCTATGGAATTCTTTCAGTCACTGTCATGTCATCCTTGTCTTTATGCTCTGAACAAGGGAAGTCATGAGTCCATCCCTCTTTTCCTTTCTACCATCTATTGGTGTCAATCTCTGTTAGTAATCATGTACTTTCTACCTTGTGCTTATTTTCAAGGATCCTATAGTCCCTTGACTCCAATGGGCCTTCCCCTATCGAATTCAACACTTTTATTCTATGGGTTTGGTTTAGAGGATAGTGTACCTTGGGTTCATATTCCTCATTGGTGGGCGTCTTGTGACCAAGTAAGGAGAATCCTCATTGTTTTTTGACTTGGTTGTTTCTCACGTGCTCAATTCCAACTCATTATCACACCATTGGGAATCATACACTTGATGGTTTAGTGGTCCAGTTGATTGTACTAGTTTCCCATACATGTGTGATTTGTATTGACCCTCATAAGGGAGTTTATCTTCAAGTAGCTCCCAACATGTTCCAGCCACAATGTTTGTTTCTAGAGATATAACTCTAGTTGACGTACTTCAGATGTTGTCCCTTAGAAGTTTCTCCTATTATTAGGTGACAATGGACTTCCCCCTATTCACACTGACACCTTAATTCTATGGGTTATCTCTATGTACCTTGTTCCCATTTTTCTCATTGATGGATTACCTCAGACCAATCTTAGAGATTCCTTATTTCTCTTAGATTTGGTAGGATATCATGTGCTTGAGTCCAAATCATTCTCACACTGTTGAGATTCATACCTATGTGCCAATGATATAACTTCAATTGTAGTTCCTTAGATTTGACAGGCTCGGTTTGATTTATCTTAGAGCCATTAGTTTTAGCTTCTCCAACTTTGTTGCACCTTGTTATCACTATAAGCATTTCTGCATTCATTTTATAGAGCGCAACCCTTCTTCTGTTGGTGGTCATAAATACATCATTATGGGCATCGATTACTTCATGGGATGGGCTGAAGCCATGTCGAAATTCAATAACACTACAACAACTACAACTCATTTATTTTTCAATCACGTTGTCACTCAATTTATTATACCGAAACAAGTGGTTTCTAATCATGTTCGACACTTTGAAGATGAAACATGGCATGAGCTAGCTTCACTGTTAGGTTTTGAACACCAATATTTATCTTATTATTATCCATAGAGGAATGGCGAGTTGAGACTTTCAATAAAATCCTCAAAACCATGCTCCAATGTATTGTGAATAAGCACAAAACCATGCTCTAATGGATTGTGAATAAACACAAAACCAACTAGCTTCACATGCTCTTCCCAACCTTATGGGCCTATAGGAAATATGCTAATACTACATTTGGGTTCACACCCTTTCTTCTCATCCACGATGAAGATGCAATTTTATTGATCGAGTGTTAAATCCCCTCCCCTCATTTAGCTATCAAACTCCTCCCTCATACCATTCTCTTAGAGCAAATTCTAGTAATTCTGGAGCGCACCAATGAAGACCGTTGTATATCAATGCAAAATATTAAAGCCACCAAGAAGCATTCCAAAGCTTAATATGATTGAAAGATATACCCTTGTGTCTTCCATGAAGGGTATATAGTCCTTGTATATGACCAAGACCACAATATCTTAGGTCAAGGAAAGTTTGAACAATTATGACAGGGATCTTACATTGTCAAACAATGTTTAGGAAATGGGGCATATCAACTTTCAGGACCTAAAGGGTGGCTTCTCCCTAACCCTTGTAATGAGATCTAACTAAAGAAGTTTTACCCCTAATCCTTTCTTTTAGAGTGTCTTTTCATCTTGTATATAGGTTAGATAGGTTTTTACATCCCTTTTGTAATTTTTGCATCTCATATGTTGTTTTCTTGCACTTTCCAGATGGACCCTTCATCCTGTTTCTATATTAGTTATGCTGATGGCATTAATCATTATTTGTGGAATCTTGCCTCAACAACTTGGGCCATCTTTACTCCTTCGGATTCCCTCGTCCACTGCAGTGGTGTTTGTGTTGAACATGCCGCCAATAACTATGCCAAGTACAATGTTATGATTGGTTTGTTAGTCGATGCCCTTGAACATCACATCTATCACTTCATGTTTGTCTTGATTCCCAACTTCTCATCATGGAGTTGAATGGTGTTTATCATGTGCATAACCCTTGCCTATTTAGAAAATATTTATGAGTTATAGTTTTGGTGCGGACATTCGAATTTGTTTCTTTTAGCCATGTTCCTAGAAGACAAAATAATTTCGTAGATAACATTACAAATAACATTCTAGATTGGCATTTAACACATGCATTGGGCCTAATGGTTAAGAACACGTGTTTCCTCCTAAGAGGTCACAAGTTCAAATCTAGAGGGGGGTACGGTATGTATACCTCCGTAGACTTTACCAGTCAAATCGCTGGGCGAAGGAGGTCCCATACACCAATTTGGTGTCTAGCTTGGCCGTGACCTTAAAAATATATTATTATTATTATTATATAAGCAGATAACATTTGCATTCAAATCTAATCTATCATACATCATCTTTGTAACTAAAAAGAATATAAATTAGGGATCCACATTTGCATTTCAAAAACTGCATCCATAGTGCACATTATATATNAAAATAGGGTGCCACTAGGGAGGTGTGCAATCTCCTACATAGGCATCATTTAACTCGTGCCATCCATGCTTTGATACCCCTCCTAGCAACTGGTCTAGTTTTCATTGCAGGTCTTCCATAGTCTGGTGCCCTGCTATATGAGTATCAAGTCTTTTCCTTGACCTCAATGGCCATGGATCGTCACACTCAATCCGCCAATAACAATGGGCATGCCCAATTGGTCTCATCAACATAATATCTGCAAAGACATACAATAGATAATCAATGCCATATATCGACCAATTCTACTCTATGTAATCAAATTAAATACAATCATACATACCTTTTAGTCCCAGTCCCATCTAGGTGGTAAGAACAACATCAAATCACCCTGATAGTTCATCCCATCCTAAGGATAGTCTTCAATGTGGATTGGAAGCGGGTTCCACTATGCGAAGAATTTTGGGTGAAATATGTTCACTTGGCCCCCAACCCCTTGTCTCAATAAATGCCCCCATCGACGCATCCTCAACTCGTGAGGACCCCAATAGATGTGAAGATGAAGGGTGGTGGGAATCTTCTCAAAGAAGAATGTAGAGATCAATGTCCCAAAGACAAAGTTGCCTTTTGAAGCCCTGCGATAGGAAGTAAACTAACGTTTTAGCACCGTCAGATCATCTGTGCCCACCCATAGTAGGTCCTAGCTAGTACTCTCTCATTGAGCATCATCAGACCCCCCGAAATCCTACATGGAGCATGAGTCCCCACAATGTGCACCACTGCTGTAGCTACGCCGTACCTACCACTTGTGTCTCTAGGCACTCTAGATCTACAATCTGGATTGCGTCATCTTTTACTCTGACATTTGGATTTTCATAGGCTTCTGCCAATTCCTCCAACCTCCTCCCACGAGGAAGAACTTGTTGTGTGTCTTCAACACTTAGAAATAATGGAGAATTACTTACGGTAATTAGTTGAGGTTGGCTCCAACCGTTTCAAACTGTATGGCATCGTACAAATATCTTGTAATTCTCATTAATCATTTGAACGAAGCTTGGCTTTGCTTTCTCGCTCTCGAGGTGTTGGGAGTCAGCTTTCATTCTCGTTTATTAAGTTGGTATCATAGTGGGAGGAGGAGCGTCCCTGCTGGTGACTTCACTGAGCGTGTATGCTATCCGCGGGATCGCTGTCTATACACTACGCGTGGTTGTCGACGGAGCATCTGATAGTGGCATGGAATCGCTGCTCTGTCCCAGATTTAGGGATACACTGCTGTGCTGAAGTGAGATCAACGAGATATCTGGTGCTTCTATCCGCCTGGGTAGAGAGGCTGCGCGATCTGATCTGAGGAGGAGGTGGAACCTGTCCTGCGCGTTCTGCTATCGCATTGCTGTGGTGAATCATTGTTCTTCTGCGTGGAGAGGTTGCATGAAGAGTTGCTGCGTGGAGAAGCTAGGAGAGAGCGTGACCGAGATCTGTACAATTGGTTACGTGGACTGGGGCGGATCACTGACCGGTAGTGTAATCGACAGGTCTGTAAGTAAACCCCCCACGTCTATATGTCCATATAGCTTGGACTGTGTAACCCAATAGCTTGCACATACGAGAGTTAATGGTTGCATATATTTGTGGGCATTCTTTCATAATTAAATTGAGGGAGTAGTGAATGAGAGAGGCCGTATTGGATTTCTCCCATTTGTAACCTCCCACGGTAAATCCTTGCTGCCACATATATATCATTGCTGTCATATAAATAAAGTGTTGGCGGAGAAAGTGTTAGAGGAGATCGCTGCTTTGAATTTTTCTGTGTAAGTTTGCTGTGTGAAGGAGTTTGCATAGATGGCGAATCAGCTGGCAGAAAATTATCTCAATGAAGCCAATAAATTGGATGGCTCAAATTTCATTAATTGAAAATTCAAAATGCAAACCTTAATGGAAGGTTATGGCGTATGGATGATCGCGAAAGGACATGAAACACGACATTGACAACAATCCTAGATTGGGATAAGCGGGAGAACAAAGCCAAGGTATTGTTGAGAATGTCTGTTAAAGATAACATAATTCCGCATATTAGAGATGCTAAGACTTCCAGTGAAACCTGGAAAGTACTTAAATATCTGAATCAGACTAATAATACAAATCACATTCTTTTCCTAAAGAGTAAATTGCTAAGTATTAAAATTGATATACATGAGTCTGTTAGTACTTTTCTTGGGTGAATTAAAGACATGGAACATAATTTGGGAGATATAGGAGAAAAAGTGTCAAACAATGATCTTGTCACAATTTCCCTAAATGGAATGCTAGAGGACTATCAAATGCTTATAACAGGCCTTGTAGCAAGGGAGAAAGCTCCCACTTTTGAGGAACTCATAGGTATATTTTTGCAAGAGGAAGAGAGGCGAACGATTTTGAAGCCTCGGAATTCAGACTTAGTACTATGGACAAAGAAGAGATTCCCTAAAGGGAAACCATGAGAAGGAGTCAGAGGAAGAAGTTCATTTTGGAGGAAGTCATTTCCAAAGCGAAATCAAGGTATGCCATCGAATAGAAATGAACCTAAGTGCTTCCATTGTGGTAGGACTAGGCATCTTGCCAGAGAATGTTATAAGAAGAAAAATGATGATGAGGCTAGGCATAAAAATAGAAAACATTCAGGACATTTTGTAGAAGAAAACCCGAATATTGATCCAAAAGATCTCAAATTGTTTGTGTCTAATGCTGCACTGTCTATTGAAACTGATGATGTTGATGCATGGTTTGTTGATTATGGAGCTTCAATTCACATGACATGTAACAAGAATTGGTATATAAACTTTAAAGAAACACATAATGGTGCCCATATTTATCTTGGATATGATCGTTCTTATCAAATCAAGGGATATGGAGATATTCCAGTAGCACTTCCGAATGGTACTGTCAGACACATTCACAATGTTGTTTATGTTCCCGAGATAAATAAAAACTTGATTTATGTGTCCACCATTACAGATCAGAATTTGAAGGTCGAATTATTCAAGACACATTGTATAGTGAAGGACTTGCAAGATCATTACAAAACTGTTGCCTCAGGAGTCAGAGTTGGAGATCTGTACAAACTTGATGTCACCAACAAGAATCATCAAGCATTGACTTCTGCAACTATGCCTATAGAAACTCTTTGGCACCAAAGGTATGGTCACATTAAATATCATGATTTGTTTTTATTACAAAAACAAAGTATGGTTGAATGACTCCCTATGTTGAAGAATGCGTATGCTTCTTGTGAAGGTTGTGCATTAGGAAAGATACACAGAGATGAGTTCCCCTATGATCCTGATAGGAGAACAAGCGATCTATTAAAACTTGTGCACACTGATGTTTGTGGACCAATGCAGACAAGGTTTCTAGGAAGTGCTTATTATTTTTTGTTATTTATTGATAACTGCACAAGATACACATGGGTTTATTTCCTTAGGAAAAAGAGTGATGTTTTTGAATACTTCAAGGAATTTAAAAACACGGTGAATAAACAAACAGGAAAACCCATCAAAATCGTCTGCTTAGATCAAGGTGGAGAGTACAGATTGGGGAACTTCATCAAGTATTGCAAAGATCATGGAATAGTACATCAATTTACAGTACCCCACACTCCACAACAGAACACATTTGCAGAAAGGAAAAACAGAACTCTGGTGGAGTGTGCACGAAGTATGATGAAAAGTAAGAATATCTCAAATTCTTTTTGGGCTGAGGCCATTAGCACTGCTATTTATTTAAAGAATAGAAGTCCAACAAGGTGTCTTGATCATAAAACTCCTTTCGAAGCCTTGTATGATTCTAAACCAACAGTTAATAATTTGAGGATTTTTGCGTGTAGGGCCTTTGCACATATTCCAAAGTAGAACATGGAGAAGCTTGATGCTAAAGCTATCAAATGTATTTTTATAGGATACTGTTCAAAATTTAAAGCATATAAACTATTTGATCCATCTACTCACAAAGTGTTTGCAAGTAGAGATGTAATTTTCCATGAACATGCAGAAGGAAACATTGAAGAAAAAAATCATGAAGGATGACAGATACTTCTTGAAGATGAGGAGGTCAAATAAGAGAAGCAACAATAAGAAAAGACACCCAATGACATGGATACATCCAGTAGTGAAGAAGAATCTTCACAAAACAAAGAAGAAGTCACCAGCCAATTGAGAAGATCTTCACGACAGATTCGTCCACATGAAAAATATAAAGATTATGCCATGATGAGTAATATTTCAAATGTCATAGAACCCATGATTTTTAATGAAGCTAATGAACATGAAGAGTGGAGAAAAACAATGGAGGAAGAATATGACTCTATAATGAAAAAAAAAACTTGGGAATTGACTGAATTTCCCAAAGATAAAAAGCCCATATTATGTAAATGGATATACAAAACTAAATTCAAAATAGATGGTAGTATAGATAAATATAAATCCATATTGGTGGAAAAAGGGTATTCATAGAAAGAGGGCATTGATTATGCAGAAACATTTGTACCAATAGCTAAATTAAACACTATAAGAATGCTAATTGCACTAGCTACAAAATACCATTGGAAGCTTCACCAATTAGATGTAAAGTCTTCTTTTCTGAATGGTGAGTTAAAGGAGGAGGTTTACTTTACTCAACCAGAGGGGTTTGTGAAAAGTGGTCAGGAACATTTAGTGTGTAAATTAAATAAAGCATTTTATGGACTGGAACATGCACCTAGGTCATGGTATGAGAAGATATATTCCTTCTTTCTTGAGCAAGGTTTTATGAGGAGCAAAAGTGATCCAAATATGTATACCAAGTTTGATGAAAATGGGCATGTTGTATTGATTTCTTTATATGTTGATTTAATTATTATAGGAAATTCATAAAAAATGATTAGTGGAATTAAAAAGCAGATGTCACAGGTATTTGAAATGAAAGATCTTGGTGAGTTACATTACTGCCTAGGTCTTGAAGTTTGGAGAAATGTTGGTCAAACCTTTGTGTCTCAAGGTAAATATGTAAGAGAAGTACTTAATAAGTTTAAAATGGATCATTGTAAAGTTTCTTATGTTCCAATGCAACAAAACAAAAAACTTTACTGTGATGATGGTTCTGCATGTAATAGCATATAACATCTTGAGTCTTTATCATTCCTTGTCAAATCACCATGGCTAGGACAAAGACCACACCATGATATTTCACCACAGGTACACACCTATGATTGAATGCCATCCTGATGCTAACTGACACATGGAAAGCACTTCAAGCACCTCGAGTCCATATTATTCCTTGTCATGATCAAGGAAGGACTACGTTTGAGCCCATTTACCACGAGTGCACCTTTATGATAAATGTATCCTATCTCCCTTGGTCTGTAGCCCAATCTAGGAGAAGGTCCACCCGATGCTGAAACATCAACACTCCCTCTTAGCTAGGGAGGTATCTTTCCACAATAGTACACAACTACTATCCAGTGGTACACAACCACTGCTAGTAGCACCCAACTACTGTCTAGTGACACACAATCACTGGCAGTGGTACACAACCACTGTAGTAGTACACAACTACTTTCTAGAGACACACAGTCTCCACCAGTGGTACACAACCATTGTAGTAGAAGAAGGTTTGTCACACATGACACTCCCATGTGGACTTCTAGAGGCTACTCCCTCTAGAAACACTAGGGTCAACTCTCCATAGGGTGTACCATCAAGGTAAACTCCTTTGACATGTCCTCATGTGCTCTCCACAAGGGACATGTCCTCATGTGCTCTCCACAAGAAACGTTGGGATATAAGCCCAAACCCACTTATCTCTTCTCAGATAAGTTTCCCACTCATCCCTTTGCAAATAAGTGTCCTCACAGATCAACTCAACTTAGTTCACAGAGGAGTACGATTTGGAGAATGTATGTCACACATGGCACTCCCATGTGGACTTCTAGAGGCTACTCCCCCTAGAAACACTAAGGTCAACTCCCCATAGTGTGTGACATCAAGGTTAACTCCCTTGACATGTCCTCATGTGCTCTCCACAAGGGACGTTGGGATATCCCTTCTCGGATAAGTGTCCTCACAGATCAACACACTTATCCCTTCTTGGATAAGCCCAAACCCACTCATCCCTTCTCAGATAAGTGTCCCACTTATCCATTCTCGGATAAGTGTCCTCACAGATCAACTCAACTCAGTCACAAAGGAGTGCGATCTCGAGAATGTCTCAGGAAGATGCAAACATCAACACTCCCTCTTAGCGAGGGAGGCATTCTTTGCCATGCAAGTATGTCATGGAAGTACTCGAAATTTGTCTTGGTTTGGTAAGAACATCAGAAACCTGCTCATCTGTAGGAAGGTACTGCACCTGTACTTCCTTCCTTTGCACCATGTCTTGGAATAATAGTGGAATCCAACACATGTCCAAATAAATATGCAAGGAGCTTACAAAGCCACATTGCTTCGCAGACTGCCACACTTAATGCAATGTACTATGCTTCTGTGGTGTTCAAGGCCACATAAGTCTGTTTCTTGCTACACCAAGAAACCATGGTAGATCCCAAAGTGAAGAAACACCCAAAGGTTCTCTTCTTGTCCCTCGGAAGGGAGTTTCCCTTCAAGTAGCTCCCCACATGTTCCAACCACAATGTTTGTTTCTAGAGATATAGCTCTAGTTGACGTACTTCAGATGCTGTCCCTTAGAAGTTCCTCCTATTCTTAGGTGACAATGGAATTCCCCCTATTGACACTGACACCTTAATTCTAGGGATTAGCCCTATGTACCTTGTTCCCATTTTACTTATTGATGGATTACCTCAGACCAATCTTAAAGAGTCCTTATTTCTCTTAGTTTTGGTAGGATCTCACGTGCTTGAGTCCAAATCATTCTCACACTGTTGATATTCGTACCTATGTTCCAATGATATAACTTCCATTGTAGTTCCTTACATTTGACATGCCCGATTCGATTGTTCTTAGAGCCATTAGTTTGATCTTCTCCAACTTTGTTGCACCTTGTTATCACTATAGGCATTTCTGCAAATAGCCCATTCATTTTATAGAGATTAACCCTTCTTCTGTTTGTGGTCATAAATACATCATTATGGCCATCGATTACTTCATGGGATGGGATGAAGCCATGTCGAAATTCAATAACACTACAACAACTACAACTCATTTATTTTTCAATCACATTGTCACTCAATTTATTATACTGAAACAAGTGGTTTCTAATCATGACCAACACTTTGAAGATGAAACGTGGCATGAGCTAGCTTCACTGTTGGGTTTTGAACACCAATATTTATCTTATTATTATCCATAGAGGAATGGCGAGTTGAGAATTTCAATAAAATCCTCAAAACCATGATCCAATGGATTGTGAATAAGCACAAAACCATGCTCTAATGGATTGTGAATAAGCACAAAACCAACTAGCTTCACATGCTCTTTCCAACCTTATGGGCCTATAGGGCATATGCTAATACTACCATTGGGTTCACACCCTTTCATCTCATCCACAATGAAGATGCAATTTTACTGATCGAGTGTCAAATCCCCTCCCCTCATTTAGCGATCATACTCCTCCTTGATACCATTCTCTTAGAGCAAAGTCTAGTAATGCTGGAGCACACCAATGGAGACCATTGTGTAGCAATGCAAAATATTAAATCCACCAAGAAGTGTTCTAAAGCTTAATATGATTGAAATATACACCCTTGTGTCTTCCATGAAGGGTATATAGTCCTTGTGTATGACCAAGACCACAATATCTTAGGTCAAGGAAAGTTTGAACAATTATGACAGGGATCTTACATTGTCAAACAATGTATAGGAAAGGGGGCATACCAACTTGCAGGAACTAAATGGTAGCTTCTACCTAACCCTTATAATGATCTCTACCTAAAGAAGTTTTAACCCTAATCCTTTCTTTTACAGTGTCTTTTCATCTTGTATATAGGTTAGATAGGTTTTTACCTCCCTTTTGTAATTTCTGCATCTCATATGTTGTTTTCTTGGACTTTCCAGATGGACCCTTCATCCTGTTGCTATATTAGTTATGTTGATGGCATGAATCATTATTTGTGGAATCTTGCCTCAACAACTTGGGCCATCTTTATTCCTTCGAATTCCCTCGTCCACTCCAGTGGCGTTTGTGTTGGACCTACCGCCAATAACTAGGCCAAGTACAATGCTATGATTGGTTTGTTAGTCAATGTCCTTGAACATCGCATCTATCACTTCATGTTTGTCTTGATTCTCAACTTCTCATCTTGGAGTTGAATGGTGTTTATCATGTGCGTAACGCTTGCCTCTTTAGAAAATATTTATGATTTATAGTTTTGGTGCAAACATTCGAATTGGTTTCTTTTAGCCATGTTCCTAGAAGACAAAATAATTTTGTAGATAACATTACAAATAAAATTCTAGATTGACATTTAGCACATGCATTGGGCCTAATGGTTAACAACATGTGTTTCCTCCTGAGTGGTCACAAGTTCAAATCCATAGGGGGGTAGGGTATGTATACCTCCGTAGACTTTACCAGTCAAATCGCTTGGTGAATGAGGTCTCATACACCAATTTGGTGTCTGTCTTGGTCATGACCTTAAAAATATATTATTATTATTATAGAAGCAGATAACATTTGCATTTAAATCTAATCTATCATACATAATCTTTTGTAACTAAAAGAATATAAATTAGGGATCCACATTTGCATTTCAAAAACTACATCCATAGTGCACATTATATATCCATATATATATAATCCAAAACATAAAAAAACAATTCATCATGGAGTCCATCACTCTAAATCTGGGGCATGTTCATAGCATGCTACATACACAAAACAAGGGGTGTACTACCCATCTATCCATAACTATTCATTCCACTCATTACCATTGAATGAAGGGTCATGTGCCAACTGTACTATGTCCGACCTAGATAATTCTTGGACACATCGACTGACCATCATTGCTAGCCTCAAAATAGGGTGCCACTAGGGAGGTGTGCAATCTCCTACATATGCATCATTTAACTCGTGCCATCCATGCTTTGATACCCATCCTAAAAGCTGGTCTAGTTTTCATTGCAGGTCTTCCATAATATGGTACCCTGCTATATGGGTATCAACTCTTTTCCTTGGCCTCAATGGCCATGGATCATCACACTCAACCCGCCAATGACAATGGGCAAGCCCAATTGGTCTCATCAACGTAATATCTGCAAAGACATACAATAGATAATCAATACCATATATTGACAAATTCTAATATATGCAATCATACATACCATTTAGTCCCAGTCCCATATGGGTGGTAAGAACAACACCGAATCACCATGGTGGTTTATCCCATCCTAAGGATAATCTTCAATGTGGAATGGAAGCAGGTCCCACTGTGTGAAGAACTTTGGGTGAAACATGTTCACCTGGCCCCCAACCCCCTGTCTTAATAAATTCCCCATCGATGCATCCTCAACTCGTGAGGACCCCAATAGATGTGAAGATGAAGGGTGGGAATCTTGTCAAAGAAGAATGTAGAGATCAATGTCCCAAAGACAAAGTTACCTTTTGAAGCCCTGCGATAGGAAGTAAACTAGCGTTTTAGCACCGTCATAGCATCTAGGCCCACCCATAGTAGGTCCTAGCTAGTACTCTTTCAACGAGCATCATCAGACCCCCCAAAATCCTACATGGAGCATGAGTCCCCACAATGTGCACCACTACTGTAGCTATGCCGTACCTACCACTTGTGTCTCTAGGCACTCTAGATCTATAATCTGGATTGTGTCATCTTTTACTCTGACATTTGGATTTCCATGGGCTTTTGCCAATTGCTCCAACCTCCTCCCACGAGGAAGAACTTGTTGTGTTTCTCCAACACTTAGAAATAATGGAGAATTAGTTATGGTAATTAGTTGAGGCTGTCTCCAACCGTTTCAAACTGTATGGCATCGTATATATATATTGTAATTCTCATTAATCATTTGAACGAAGCTTGGCTTTGCTTCCCCGGTCTCCAGGTGCTGGGAGTCGGTTTTCATTCTCGTTTATTAAGTTGGTATCAGAGCGGGAGGAGGAGCGTCCCTGCTGGTGACTTCACTGAGCGTGTATACTAACTGCGAGATTGCTGTCTATACACTGCGCGTGGCTGTTGATAGAGCATCTGATAGTAGCGTGGAATCACTGCTCTGTCCTGGATTTAGGGATACACTGCTGCGCTAAAGTGAGATCAATGAGATCTCTGGTGCTTCTCTCCGCCTGGGTAGAGAGGCTGCGCGATCTAATGTGAGGAGGAGGTGGAACTCGTCCTGCGCATTCTGCTATCGCATTGCTGTGGTGAATCATTGTTCTGCTGCATGGAGAGGTTGCGTGAAAAGTTGTTGCGTGGAGAGGATGGGAGAGAGTGGGACCGAGATCTGTATGATTGGTTGCATGGACTGGGGTGGATCGTTGACAGGTAGTGTAACCGCCAAGTCTGTAAGTAACCGCCCACCCCCTCCGCCTGTCTGTCCAGATCGCTTGGACCGTGTAACCCAATAGCTTGCACATACGAGAGTTAATGGTTGCATATATTTGTGGGCATTTTTTCATAATTAAA
>JASDQU010371677.1:9939-20711 GCA_032191745.1 Picea mariana
CAAAGATCGCTTATATTTATGTAAGAACTCCCAACTCAAACAAAAGGTACTATTGGAATTGCACACCTCTCCAGTAGGAGGGAACTCGGGATTTTTGAAAACCTACCATAGAGTCAAGAAGGATTTTTTTTGGGATGGCCTTAAAACTAATGTTCAAAGGTTTGTGGCAGAATGTTTGGTTTGCCAACAAAATAATGTGGAAAAAATTAAGACCTCGGGTCTTTTACAACAATTATCCATTTCAAGTTAGCGCTGGGAGAACGTTTCCATGGATTTCATCACAGGGTTACCAAAGTCTGAAGGAAAGAGTGTCATCATGGTGATTGTTGATAGACTGACCAAGTACACACACTTTTGTGCACTCTCTCATCCCTTCAAAGCTAGTACATTTGCCACTGCATTCATGGAGACAGTTCAAAAGCGACATGGCAGCCCAAAGATTATTGTAAGTGACAGAGATCCCATCTTCACTGGACATTTTTGGACATAATTATTTTCTTTTTTGGGTACTCAATTGTCTCATAGCTCATCCTATCATCCTCAATCTGATGGACAAACCGAGATAGTGAACAAATGTCTAGAAGGATACCTTTGTTTCTTTGTCTCTGATAAACAAACACAATGGTTCAAATGGTTACCCTTGGCAGAATGGTGGTATAACACTTCCTTTCATACTGCAACAAAACTGACACCATTTATGGCACTTTATGGATACCACCCTCCTTCCATCACTTCTTCTCTAAAATAAAAATATAAGGTTCAAGTAGTGGAAGATCACATCGAGAATCAACAACAAGTTCTCCAAATCTTAAAGGACAACCTAACCATGGCACAAAATCGCATTGGATCCCTGGTTGGGGTTGTTAAGGTGGAATGAATTTCCCCTGTGTGTGTGGGCATTGGACCTCTTCTAGTGGAGTATTAATTACTCCTTGATGTGGAATAGGGTTTTTTTATACCACCAGTGGTGGTGGTGGTATATAAGTGGGAGGTCCTATAGGTGGACCTTGAAGGCTGGGAGCCCGTTGAGGATTCATGAAATCTTTCATCCATTAATAGTCTATGATTTGAGGGAAATGGTGAGTGTAATATCCATATTAGCCATATAATGCACAAGGGTAATTGATTCGATGTTCTTATTTATCCCTTATGATGTTTGGCAATTATTATTTCCCCCTTGGGGGCTTTGGTTGGGTTGGCGTTGGTTGAGACCAATTTGGGGGTTTTGTTGAGGGGGGTTCCATCCTTATCCCTAGTTCCTATTCTTTCCTTTCTTCTATTTATTCTTAGGTTGGTGAGGTGAATTGGTCATATTCAACTATTCAAAATCTTGAACCTATTGAAGATGGGAAGGTTGGATGAAATTGACCCTCAACTGGTGTTGTCCATGTGGTGGACCTAGGAAGGGATATTATGGGTTACCTTGTGGGAGTCCATATGTGTTGTAAGAAGTGGAGGTGGCTCCATTATTACTAGGTGGATAGGACATTGTTGGTGGGGGAACTGGTTGAGGTATAGGGATTGGTTGGGGAAGGGATGTGGGTAGTTGGGTACCCATGGGGGGAAGAGGAGGTGCTATAAATGGTGGTGGGGGAGTGGGGGAGTGTAATATGAGGATACCCCTTATGGTTGAAAGTATGGGTTGGTCCCATATGCGGGTACTGACTATGCATGTGTTTGAGTATGAGCCATGGAGCCGATCAACCCATCAGCAACATGCGATGTTCTAGGTTTGTCTTGACCAAAGGGAAAATGACAAGGAGAATCTGGAAGGATAGTGTATAGGTACCCTAATTGGGAGTAGATGAGGTCAAACTGTTGTGCCTTAGTGATGCTTTCATATTTAGCTTGGGGTAGGGTTCTAGCCACATCTTTAGCAAGGGTAGGAGTGAGTGATCAGAGGAACCAATATATCCTTTCTTATGGGGTGGTGTCCTCTTTAAAAAGGTTGCGATGCCTATGCCATTTGTGAATATGGTATGAAATATGAGTAACGATATGTTTTTTTCATTCTAAAAATATTTCAGACCCTGTATCATGATGGATAGCGAGTTGAAAAAAAGGCATGAATGCTTTGGCTGATGATTCAAATGTTGAGTGGACTCCGAACTTCTCTTCCATGTACCATTTGGTTGTTGTACCAGTGAGGGTTCTCCAAAATAATCATAGATGAATGGAATATTCCATTATGCTATTGGAAAAACACCATAAGTGGAAGGACATGACATGGTTGGTGGGGTCCTCTGTAGCTTTCCCTTCAAACTTTGGGATATTTGAAGGTAGTTTTTTGGGCATATTCAACCAAGTGGGGTCATGTAATATGGGATCATTTTTCAGTTTAGTTAGATCAGGGATATTGAGTGAAGCCAAAAGGGCATGATAGGAGTTCATCTTGCCATGTTATAGGAGGAAGTGGTTCTTTGGGAGCTTATACTTTGTGAAAAATTTTGGGATCTGCTTCCTTGTGGTGGAGGGATTGTTTGGGAGTTGCTCGGAATATTGTTTCCAAGTAAAGTGGCTCCTAGTATTCCCAATCCTAGTACCATGGAACTAACTAGTGTATGTGGTGGTATTGTTGATGTCTCAGTGAAATTAGGAACACCACCCAAAATTTGGGGTAAATTTCTCAATCGCCTAAAATGACAAGGACAACGTGGTTCCCCTATGATTATCACCTAGAAGTGGATGTGCGTAAATGATGGTGAGGAATGATAGGACAACCTTATTTACTTTAAACAATGTATTGATAAAATTGCATGTACTTCAAGTGTTGAAAATCATAAATCAAGACAATGTGAAAATTGGTTTGATATTTTTGTAACTCCTTGTGGGGGAAATAATAAATCAAACAACAAGTTCTCATTTCCTATCCAACGTAACGCCATTCCTCTCAAATAAAACTAGTGAAGGGACGAGAAACTAGTGAAGGTATGAACAATCAGTTATAATCAGGGATGAAGGGGGAATATCCCAGAAGTATTGGAAATATTTCCCAACAACAATTCAAAATATGTCATAGGTGTGATTGTAGCCCACAACCACCACCTTCAATAGATAAATCCTAAGTTTTGGATACTAAGCTACCTCCATCAAGTACAACATTTATATTTTCAGCCTCAGAAATCGGTCATAGGATGGATGCTTTCCAAGGGTTGGGTGACCCAAGGAGGCATGCACAGAACAACTGGACCTCGTCCTTCGAGCCTTCATGGTTGTCGCCCTACCTTATGGTATAAGAATACTTGAGTGGGAGGATTTTGGTACCCTAATTCACAACTTTCTAAGTTTAAAATGAGATATGTTGATGGGGAATTATTTGGATCCCTATCCCCAAAATCGTAACTTAAACTACCAAATTATTTTGTGCTCCTCCTATGGAGGTTAGAAAGTCGGTTGCTTATGGTTTTTTTTTAGAATGTGAAAGAGGGTTGTGAAGTTGGGGTCATGGACCAACTTCGTTATTTATGAAAGGGTGGACAAAGACCCTTTTATAAACAAATGAATCCCACAAGAGTTTCAAGTGTCTAGAAAAAAAGGTTTTTGAATGAGTGAGAGTGTGTGTAAGGAGTGGTGATAGTGAAATTTGTTTTTATTAAATTAAATTCAATATTTTAGCATGGTGGATATTGTGTGGCCCTTTAATCATATTATTTAAATAGCTTACTAAATTTGTTCAAAATGACCCTTGCAAACGAAAGGAAATCCTAAGACATTATGGTGTATATGATAATCCTTACTTGGACCCTTTATCCCCCTAAGGTGTTTTGTAATCTAGAAAACTTGAAACCAATCCTAGATTGTGAGCATGTGGGAATGTGTGGGCCATTACAACTTATTTAAACTCCTTAGGTGACTTAGTCTAAAGTTTTTGAAAACTATCCGAGAATTGCATGCATGTGGGAATATGGGCCCTTACAACTCTTTTAAGATTAATTTTCAACAAGTAAGTTGAGACGATTGGTCTCTTTTTGAAAGTGATTTGATTTACCAAGGGAGATGAAGACTTATTCAAGCAACCTCTTTTTCTGATTTCCAATATCACACTAAGGTGCAAGGAAAGAGCATACTCCAAGATTGATTTAGATGGTCTTCTAGTCCCAATTTAATGTGATCACTTTGTAAAATGAAAGCTTTGTTCTAGAATTCAAATGCAAAAACCTTTTAATCCATCCACGTGGAAACCAAGAAAATCAAAGATATTGTGGTTCCTTTTAAACTCCCTATTTATCTATGTGTGATGTGGGGTTATGTATGCAAGAATTATATCTCATCCTTCTTGTATTGGCTTTTACAATGTGGTAAAATCAAATCTAAACTATTGAGTGGCAGTGGGCAACTCAAGATTTAAAATTTTCTAAAATTAAGATAGGTGTGTGGAAGAATCAGAAACAATCGTTCACAGTACATAGACAACGCATTTCAAGAGTTCTGAAAGAGAACAAATGTGCATGGATGGCACATTTGTTTGTCCTGAACCTACATGAATGCAGATAAGTTGGCGAGATACAAATTTTGAAAAAATTATCTTACTGTGGGGTAAAATCATGCTCCCAAGGGGTGAGATTAGGTCGATATTGACCCTTGCACATGGAAACAAGTAAGAAAGAAAACTCTAACAACCTAAATGGAGAGAATTTTTATACAAATCCTTAGTATGGTCGCCAATATGTTGGGTTCCTTTTATCAAAAGGGTTATAAAAAGGAGGTCCCTTAAATATCTAGCTAGACTATCTAGAAAACACAATAGAGAGTTAGTTGGTTAGTGGATCAACTAACATAAAGAAACAAAAAATAAAAAAACAATTAAATTAATCTAAACTAAGAAAACAATAACTTGAAATGAATGCACAAATAAAACAAAAGAGAGATAAACCAAGTAAAATTATCTTCGAATTGATACTCCATGGGGAAATATGGGAACATATGAGTCCCCTCTTCCTCCTTGGGAAGGCTCTTGAGTCCCCAAGTACAAATTATTCTTTCTACTATCAATGGATAACAAAAGAAAATGGTGAAGAAAAGAGTGATGGACTACTCAAGAGGAGAGAGTGCTAACACTTGCTATGGATGCCCAAATATTTCTAAGAGGAAGATTGCTTCACAAAGCTAAAAATGAGCATCGTAACAATACTCAAATGCTTCTTCTTTTTTTCATAAAATGGTCCTTTATTTATAGGAGGATAGAAATATTTTTCTTAACTGGTTCCAAATGTGAATGGGAGGCCCTTGGAGGTACCTCCCATCCTTTTCAATGATCACAATGTGAAATTTGGGGGTGATTATGGGTATGGGGGATATCCCCTTCATCCAAAACGTGGTTGAGGCCCGACCAAACTCATCAATTCACCGTTTCTACGTTTGTGCGGGTCACTTGACTTTCAGTCTCACACTTCGTGCACTATGTGCATCATACATTGTGTTAGCCCACGTGGATGTCTGTATGCAGCTTTGGATGAATGTGCATGGATTTCCAGAACCACTTTTACATAGTTTTATGGTTTTCTTGTCAAACTGAGTGTAATCCTTCCATGAATATTGGTAATATGATGTGTTTGTGTTAATTTTGTATTCATCCATTGACTGTATTTGTAGTGAGCCATTTTTCTGTGATAACAAAAGGTATCTTGGAGATGTCGGAAATAAGGGCACTACAAGAAAAAATGTAGATCCAAAAATTTTGAGAGAGGGAAGGGATTTGATGATTCCCCTTCTACTAAAGAAAAATACCTTGCAGATGAAGGAGGGGATTCTTACTTAGTTTCTTCAAGTACACATGAAAATCATGAGGCATGGTCGGTCAACTAAGGTGCATCATTTCATATTAATCCTCGCGAGGAGTGGTTCAATGAATATAAAAGGTATGATGGAAGTGATGTTATCCTAGTTGATGACTCAAAAGACAAAATAATAGGAAGAGAAAATTTCAAGTTGAATCTCATGGATAAAAGATTTAGAACACTCCCTATTGTTCTGCACATCCCAGGATTGACTAGAAATTTGATTTTTGTAAGAAAAATGGATGATGCAGGGATACAAATAGTGTTTGAGAAAGAAACTTGTAGGATGGTTTCAAGGGAAATGGTGTTGTTGAAGGGAGTTTGGATAGGAACTTTGTATAAGTTGTTGGGAATAACTATTAGTGATGGGTGCAACTATTTCTTTGTTCTTGATATTGGATATGAAGAAGAAAAAACTCTCACAGTCTCTTGAGAAAAGGTTGTGTTGTGGCATCAAAGACTAGGCCATATCAAAGAGAAGGGCCTTCGAGTCCTACATGGTAAAATTATGGTTGAAGGTATGGTCAATTTTTCTTTGTATTTTGATTTTGGTGAACGTTGTTTATATGGGACGCATAATCATGTAAGCCTCTCCTCTAGTGCTACGAGGCCAATGGGAATTTACATTTGGTGCACAATGATGTGTTTGGACTTGTGTTAGTTCCATCACTAGGTAAATATGTGTACTATGTCTCATTTATAGATAAATTATCGAGGAATACATGGATTTATTTCCTTAGGAAGAAATGTGAATTATTTGACAAAGTCAAAGAGTTTAAGTCTCTTATGGAGAATCAGATAGAGAAGGTAATTAAGGTGTTGAGGATGGATAATGATGGAGAATTTTGCGTAAATGAATTCGAAGAATTCTATAAGAAGTGAAATATAGAAATGCAGAAGAATAATCCATACACACCTCAAGAAAATGGAGTTGCAAAAATGATGAATATGACGTTGATGAAAAAATCAAGGTGCATGCCCAGTAGTGTCGGGTTAGGACATGAATTATAGGCATAGGTACTAGGTACTACATGTTACCTGGTCAATCGATCACCCTCATCAGTGTTGTATGAAAAGACTCCACATGAGGTATGGATTTCTAAGAAACCTTCTCTTACACATCTCAAGGTATTTGATTGTGATTTCTGTGTTCACGTTCCAAAGGAAAACAAGAGTAACCTAGATAAAAAAAGGATTAAAAATGTATCTTTATTGGTTATAAATAAAATTTATAATCTTTGGAAACAAGAAAATAAGAAGGTAGTGTATAGTCGAGATGTTGTATTTAGAGAAATCAAAGATTTTTTCAAACAAGAAGTCATACCAAGGGAGGAAGAACTAAACAAATATAGTTTGAACTGAAGGATAACTAATCAAACTATACAAAACAACAAGAATAAGAAGAAGAGCCCCATACGATAGTATTGAGGAGATAATTTTGGGAAATAAGGAAACTAGAAAGGCATACTCCACCTAATTTATGTTCACATTTTTCTTTGTTTATTACTAATGATGATCCTAAAACTATTAGGGAGGAAATGGATTCATAGGATGACAAACTATGGAAAAAGTCCATGGTGGAAGAAATGGAAGCCTTGGACAAGAATCAATCTTGGGATATAGTGGAGTTGTTGAATGGAAGAAATTCCATTGATAAGAAATGGGTGTTAAAGAAGAAGTTGAATGCATAAGGAAATTTGGAGAAATACAATGGTCAGTTAGTAGCAAAAGGTTATTCCTAGGTAGAGGAATTTGACTTTGGTGAATTTTTTTCTGCTGTTGCAAATTTAAATTTTATTATTTTTATTTTTATCTTATCTTGTTTCTTTTGATTTTGAAGTAGGACAAATGGATGTGAAGACAACATTCCTACATGGGTATTTGGGAGAATAAATCTACATGATGCAACTAGAAGGATTTGCAGTGAAGGGAAAGAAAGAGATGGTATGGAGAATGAAACAATCCATGTGTGGGTTAAAACAATCACCAAGGATGTGGTATTAAAAATTTTATACTTATATGTTGGGACTTAGATTCACAAGGAGAAAATATGATCATTGTGTGTATTTCAAATAAATCGGTGATCATCGTATTTTTTTGGTCATGTATGTGGATGGTATGTTTTTGATAGGAAATGACAAGGATATTATTGAAGATGTGAAAACTCATTTGGCCTCTAAATTTGACATGAAGGATATTGGCGCTGAAAATTTCAGTTTGGTCATGGAAATTAAAAGAGATCAGGAAAATTGGAAAATTTAGTTAAATAAGAGGAAATATGTCGGCACAATATTGAAAAGGTTTAATATGTGGGAATGTAAACCTATCAAGGTTCCTATTCCTATAGGTGTAAATTTATCTATGGATCAATGTCCTAAGACATAATAGAAGGAAGAGGACACGTCCCACGTTGTGTATGCTAGTGTGGGTTGAAAGTTTGATGTATCCAATGGCTTGTACTAGACCAAACATTGCACATGCAGTGAGAGTTTTTAGAAGGTATATGTCAAAACCAGGAAAGGAGAATTGGGAAACCTTAAAGAGGGTTTATAGGTATTTGTGTGGCACTAATAGTTATGGATTGTGCTACCAAGGAAGACCAAGATTGGAAAAAATGTTTGAAATACATGGGTTTGTTGATGCAGACTGGGATGGAGATTTGGATTGCAAAATATCTACACGTGGGTATGTGTTTATCCTATTTGGAGGACCAATTAGTTGGATGAGAAAAATATAGACTGTAGTGGCCCTCTTAACTATAGAATCTAAATACATGGAAACCACTCATGAAAGCAATGAAGAAATATGATTACATAGTTTGTGTTTAGGTATTGGGTTTATACATCAATCTATAATGATATATTATTATAGTTAGAGTGTAATCTTCCTGGCGAAGAACCTGCCTTATCATTCAAAGATGAAAAATATTGATTTTCAACATCACTTTGTGAGAGGAATGGTTGAATACAAGGTGTTATTGATGAATGTGAACACTTTGAAGAATGTTGAAAATTCATTGAAAAAATATATGAGCAATGAGAATTTTTCTTAGTGTAGATAAACTATGGGAATTTCTTCCTTGGATTGTTGACTAAGTAATCTTGTAACCCCCTGTATGCAAAGAAAACAACAAGTGGGAGAATGTTGGGAATGTTTTATATTATTTGCATGAACAAACCTAGTTTCTATGTTGCATCGGGCATTCATTGGGTCATAGGGGGTTGCATGGGGGGGAATTCCCCCCTTCCTAGGGGGTCACAAGGGAGCAGAGCCACCAAAAAAATATTGGCAATTTTTTGCGCTCATTTTTATCAATTTTTTGGCACATGGTTTTTGTCGATGGTTTTCTAATTTTGGTTAAGGAATTAAGGTTGTTGACTTCTCCATGTCAATGGATTAGGGGTTTGAATACATCAAAATCCTATATATATTGTATTATAATCAGCAAATAATATTATGAATAAAGAATTAGAGGTGCAACTCTAAATAGGTTGTTGGTTTTCCAATTTAGGTTTCCAAGTTAATATCTCTCTGTAATGTGTGTGTATGACATTTGTATATTTACTATTTTATTAAGAATCTATTAGTAGTAATTAATTTCACAATTTTAAAATCTACAATAGACCAATCATTACCCGTTATTTGAAGGCCGTGCACATCCCTGTGCAGCAAGAAATGATGAGGTGTTCCATTTGAACTATTGTTGTTGTTCCATGCATCTATGTTTGATGTTCCATTTTGTGTATCTATTTATGAAACCATGTTCATAGTGTTTTTGGGTATGTGTTATATTATTATCATGTGTGTGTTTGGGTGCATCATATTCGACAACTGGGTCTGGCGGTTTTTGTTATTTTTAGCGAATTTTGCTATTTTTAGCAGTTTTGTAAATTAATCATGGATTAAGGGATTAGGGTTTTGGTAGCTATGGAATACCTAAAACATTGTATATATTGTATGTAGAATGGTGAAATTAATACAATAAAGAGTTGAAAGGTGTGGCACCAAGGAAGACTGGTTTTCTCTTGGTTAAGGGTTTCCAGCATAAATCTTTGTGTACTATGTGTATGAGCCATTGATTAATTTATGTTTTTCTTAAGAATATATATGCATTGATTTACTTCACAGGTTTAAAACTTACAAGTGTCCCATAGTCATTTCAACTTCTTCCCACTCTTTATTTTCCTAGTCCCTATCCAATACTGTTGCTGGTGAATTTTATAAGAGGAGAGGGGGATTAAACCTTATTCCAATCCATTTTTCTTTCGAACTCTTGAGTGATTCCTTATAAAGTGAAGTTCTAAACAAGGATACTTTTAAGGTATTGGGTGATTCTGGTTCTTTGATTTTAATTCTGTATGGGGTGATTGTCATCTTCTTTAGAATTCTTGAGTTGATTCCTCTACTAAGAGCCTCGAGGTATCTTCTAAATGAGTGAGGACTTTTCATTTTTTTATTCTAGAATGAGTTTGACATACATATATGAGGTAAGGTCCTCATGAAAGACTATGACCTACATATTTGTACTTCTTTGACTCATTTACTGTAAGATGTTCATGCCTCATCCAAGATGTAAATGCCATAATTTGAACATCCCCTACATATGGATTTGGACTCCATTTGTATGGATGTGGGAGACCGAAATTTTCTAAGTAGAACTCAAACATTTTATCCCTAATTTATTCATCATTCTCATGGCACACGTCTACAAAATCCTTTGGTATTTTCACATTAACCCCAACTTGTTGTGTTAGACTGTCTGACTAAAAAATGAGCCACTATTCTCTAAGGAAGAGGGTATAGAAATTTGTAGGATGCTTACAACTTGATAATTCTTGTGATATTTGGGCCATATTAGTTATGGATACTTTCATTATGTCTACCTTGTCAAATAAGTTGGCCTCATTCTCCTTTTTTTTATGTAATTCTTCCCTCAAGGTCTAATTTTTCAACTTTAATTGTTTGTAGTCATCTGCCCCATGCATTTTCATGATT
>JASDQU010371677.1:61741-81237 GCA_032191745.1 Picea mariana
ATGATGAAGTGTGCACATTCCAGGATACCACGTGCAACATCTTAAGTGTGCGTGATATTGAGGCCAACAAGCCTTTGTGTATATGTTTTGTTTTATAGGCTGGTGAGCCAGTTACTATAATTTAGGAGGCTTATGTTTGTATTAGGACAAAGAGCCTAGACGGTAAATGCCAGTGCGCCTATTTTTGTATATGTCTCATGATTAATATAAAATACATCACTTTGTGCGGGATGAAAACGATAAAAGAGTATGGGGGAATAAACTCCACTAGTTAGGGAAAAGGAGGAGGATAAAAGATAAGGAAAAGGGATAAGCTATGGAGCTTAAGCCAAAAAGGAATAGTATATTAATATTTCTTATATATAAATTATGGATAATTATTTTATCCTGAGTTCCATGGATGGGAACAAGTGTGCCAAAGTAGCTCCCAACATGACAAGTGTCAAGTGGGGGACATGAATACATATAGTTGGACCATCATTCTTTCCATCACTAAGCCATTGTTCCATGATCACTCACTCAGTCAGTCAACTATCTTCCATACCTTCCTATCAATATAATTGAACTGTATCGATAACCATACCTGTTTTGAGTAGTTGGTTAGCTTGGGAGATGGACTGAAGAAGCGGGTTGTCAGACCTGTGGGATATTGAAGAGACAAGTTGTCAGGCTCGTGAGAAATTTCTCTCTGGGTGAGAGAATTATTGGGAATTGTTTCCTTAAGGTGCTAAACTACAACTACAGGGCTTTGAGACTTCCTGTTTGGCCTGTTGTTGAAGCCAGGAAAGGAAGTGGGGTAGCCGAAGGATTGTTGAGCAGAGAAGGGGCACAATTCCTAAGGTGGGACACTAATGTGGGGAATGCGGGATTGTAGGATGTTAGTTTCAATAGGCACCTGTGACAGAGAGTTTCTTGTTTTTTATGAACCATTATCCTAGTTAGGAATCCCTTTACCCAGGTGGAGTTTAGTCCCAGATCGGGGGTGACACACTACTGAGAGTGATGAGCAATGTTGTATAAGGTTGGGAGGTTCATGGAAGTTCTGCACGCACTTGGTGATATTATTACCAAGATAAGTGCCAATTGTGTTATAAATTTACATGTTGAATTATTATTTACATGTTCAGTTTTATGGGTTTATCCTATGCATGGTTATAACTATCTGTATGTTTATGGGTACTTCCTGTATATGTTGCATGTTTATGTTTACTGTTGTTTCAGTATGAATACGTTCTTTTACATAATGTATTTTTTTGTTTACGTTTTATTTATGAAGTTCCGCAAAGGTTATGTGTGTATATGTTTTAATTGCATGTAGTTCAAAAATTTTATGTGGCATAGCTCAGTTGGATGTTGGGTATGTTATAGTATGTTCCATAGAGAGAATGAAAGCGTTCTCTCGTGTATCGTGGCCTGGCCTGGGTGGCCGGGGACGTTACAATATGGTATCAGAGCTTTATTTTTCAACATTGAGTCTGGATTGGCCGATCAAGTTGAGTTGAAGTGAAATGTCACAGAGGATTGATTTCAAAATGGCTAAATTTCAAGTTGCAGAGCATCCATGGTAAAAAGTAACAGCAAGGACATAGAATTGGGAAAAATCCCTAATTTCTATTATTAAATTCATGAGAAAATGGAGAAATTCAGCCAAATGGTGAGATATTCTTGAGTTAATATCTGTTCTAGCAAATTCATACCTGGAATTGGTCAAATTTGAAGTTACAATGAAGCCATAACAAATGGAGTGAGTTTAGTAATTAAAATTCTTAATTCGTGAATTGAGTGTGGAAAAAATTTGTTCCATAAATGTCAAACCGCAACGATTTTTTGTTGCAGAGGTTGATTTGGTGTTATCGGTTGAAATTGAACAAATTTCATAATTGTAGAATGTTTATGGTAGAAATTGGGAAAAAGTTAAGAAAAAGCCCCAATTTCTACAGTGGAATTCACGAGGAATTGATGTGCATAAAAAATGAATGTGCACACTAAAAATGCATGATGTGTAGTAAAAAGATTTTGATAAGTAAATTTTGGCACCACAGGGAAAAAAATTGGCATGCTAGTGCACACGCTAAATTTTGGCACCATGCAGAAAAATGTTGGCGTGCTGGTGCACGCTCTAAATTTTGGCATCGCATGGAAAAACGTTGGTGTGCTGGTGCATGCACTAAATTTAGCATTGCATAGTGTGCAGACCCATAAGAAGTGTGTGCATTGTGCACACACATAATAATGGCATGTGTGGTATACACAATATTGGCAGAGCGTAGAGGAGTTTGGTTGTTGCACGTGCAATGTGGGGATATGTTGTCACATGATATTTTAGTTAATGGTGTGCATGAAATGTTGGTGCGTGGTGGGAGCATACTAGAATTTGGCATGATTCCACGCATAGAGTGAATTGTGCATGGAATATCATCGCATGATACAAAAATTGCACGCAATAGAGAATAGTGCAAGAACCAAAACTGTGTGCGGTGGATATTGGCGCGCGACACAAAAGTATTGCGTGCAATTTATTGGCGTGACAGAGAAGTGATGCACAGTTGGTATAGGTGTGTGGAGCATGATTTACCTTGTGGTGTTGCTACAAAAGGTAAATATGGGTGTACAGGTTGAATTTTTTTCACGTGAAGTCATTTGGAGGGTGAACAACAATGGAAAACTAGCGAATTTTCGTGACATTTTATACGCTTTGGACGTCATCTTTTTGTAGCATGGTTTTTAGGCCCTTATGAGCAGTTTTAGGTACTCAAAAACCATGAGAAAAAAGTGTACCAAGGTAAACTACAAGGTACACTTTGTCTCTGCAACTCAAATGAAAGAACTCGAAGAGATCTTTCTAATGTTGTAAATTATTCGTCAAACAAAAATTTTATGAGAAAGTTACAACACAAACAATGGAGGGTAAATTTTAAGACCCAACTAACATCAAAGAGCCATAACTCTCTGCTCCAGAATCAGATTGAGGTTCAGGAGAAGTCAATGGAAATCTATTGAGCCATAGAAGAAATTTCCAGAGCTTAATTAAATTTCTAGGCATGTTAAAGATGTTTAATATGGAAAAGAAGGTACCTGTAGAACTCCAGACAAAAACATGAATTGGCTTAGAACTTCAGCAGATTGTAACTAGCAACCAAGAACACAGAAAAAGGTGACACTTGGATAGAGTGTTCATAATATGTATATGAAGAAACCCAATTGAGATCCTATGAAATATCCAATGTATTAGGTGCAAAAATGCATAATTACAACGTAGAGTTGCTCCAAGTTGAAAAATGAACAGAAAAATTAATGGGCAAATTTCAAATAACCATAACTTTCTGCTCAAGACTTGGAATTGAGCATGGGAGAAGGCGTTGGAAAGGTATCAGACAATAGAATATAAGTATTCACTCAGAAAAGTGATCTAGGCATTCCATTTTGCAGTAAATAAGAAGAAATATTTCTGATATATTATTGAACCAAAATGGTTCATATTTTTCATGAAATTGTTGAAACAGTTATCCTAACAAAATTTTGTTGGCTACACATTTTGTAGTAGAGTTAACAATAACTAGATCACATCAAGATAATCACATATTCCAAAGTAATGGAAGAGGCACAGGGAACTTACAGCCAGGAATTTGAAATCATAGGGATGGATGTGCATTTGGTCATTGAAGGAACAAACTCCAATGGACATGGAGAAGGAAGGGATGAAAACATGAATATGGTAGACACCATTAAAAATTTGTAAACGAATGTCCAAAGCCATAAATTTGATAACGAAAGGCTTATGAAATCCAAGGAGAAACAAGATGCCTTCAACATGAAGTTAATGTAGAGCTTGAACAAAATAGAAAAGAAATTGGATATGGAGAGTGGCTCAAGAAAATCTCGAAGTCATGGGCCTCCTGATGAGAAAAGAAGAGCAAGAAGTGTTAGTAGACATCACCACCACTCCCCGAGGCATTCGAATAAGAGAGCACACAACATCTCAAGTCCATCCCCTGTCAGGAAGCATAAGATTTCTGGAGTGGATGAACTGCGAGGAGAAATGAGAAAAATCAAACCTCCTACATTTGATGGTGAGCACAAGAAGGATGAGGATGCATAAATATGGTTTTTGGGCATGAGAAAGTATTGTCAATTGTACAATTATTCTTCTCATGCAAAAGGTAGATTTTCCATCTATCAAATCAAGGTAAAATCACCCATGTGGTGGGATCATCTTGTGCAGGTGAAACACATTAAAGAGAAAGATGTTACTTGGAGGGAATTCAAGAATTATTTTGAGAATAAATACTTGACTAAGAGATACTATGACAAGAAAATGAAAGAGTTATTTGAACTCAATCTTGGGGTAATGACCATAGGTGAATATGAGAGAAGGTTTTTAGAACTGTTGAAGTATGTCTATTTCATCAAGGATGATATAGTTAAGATTTGTAAGGTATTTGAGTGGATTGCCATCATTTATCAGTGAAAAAATATAGTATGATGATCCCAAGACATTGGAGGAGACCATAAAGCGAGATAAATGCCTATATGATCAGCAAAAATCAAGGCCAACTTTCCAAAAAGCTTGGGAAGACAAAAATCAATTTAGGATGGATTAGAGGAATAAAGGATCTAAGCTACCATTCTTCAGAAATAATCCTCAAGGACAACCAACTTATAGAGAACCCAGAACAATTGAGGTAGGGGGTCAAAGGCCAAGGCAGACACCTATACAATGTTGGGGTTGTAAAGGAGAGAATATGTTAAGAGATTTTCCTCACAGAGGTGAAACAATAAGGAGTGTTCACAATGTACAGAAATATGAAACAAGAGAGGACATGGGAAGAAATGTACCAAGGATCTATGCAGCCCTAGACAACAAGCAGGCAGAGTATCAATCACATATGATTGAAGTGGAAGGTATGATCAACAACCAAACCATTGCTATTTTAATTGATTTAGGAGATATTCATAGTTATATAGATCCTAAGATGGTGGAAAGTTTGAATTTTCCAAGAAGAAATCACAAAAAATATTGGTTGGTGCACCTGGCTACCAAATCCAAAAAAACATTAATGAGATGGTTAAGTCATGTCTTATGGACATGAATGGATTGAACACCAGGGAATATTTGAACATCTTGCCTTTAGGTTCCTATGACTGTATAATTCAGATGGATTGTTTGAACCAACATCATGCTATCCTAGGCTTTCATAACAAGGAATTTAATTGCTTGGATGAGGAAGGGAGCCTAAGGAAAGTGCAGGGAATTCCTAGGACAGTAACCATCAGAGAAATTTCAGCATTGTAGTTGAAGAAATGTTACAGAAAATGGTGTCAAATATTTGCGACACATATGGAAGAGACACCTAAATATAAGGTGCCAAATTTGGAAGATCATGCAGTCCTGGAAGAATTTGAAGATGTTTTCAAGGAGGTACTAGGACTACCCCCAAAGAGAGATATTGATTTCTCTTTAAATTTAATTCCTGGAGCAACTCCAGTGTTAAAGAATCCTTACAGAATGAGTACACCAGAGTTGAAGGAGTTGCAAATGCATTTTGAATAACTTATGAAGAAGGGGTATATACACCCAAGTGTGTCACTTGGGGTTCCCCAGTCTTGTTTGTGAAGAAGAAAGATGGGACATTAAGATTGTGTATTGATTTTAGAAAGTTGAATAAAGTGATTGTAAAGAACAAGTATCCTTTGCCAAGGATTGATGATCTCTTTGATCAATTGAAGGATGCAAATATATTTTCCCAAGATAGATCTCACGTTAGGATACCATCAGGTAAGGATTAAAGAGGAAGATATCATCAAGACCACCTTCGGGACAAGGTATGGTCATTATGAGTTCATAGTGGTGCCATTTGGGTTGTCAAATGCACCAATTGTTTTCATGTTCTTAATGAATGGTGTTTTCCGAGAATATTTAGACAAGTTTGTCATTTTATTTTTGGATGACATCCTTGTATATTCCAAGTCATAGGAAGAGCATGAGAATCATTTGAAGATTGTTTTGAAATTATTAAAAGAGCATCAGTTGTATGCCAATTTGAGAAAGTTCTCATTTTATCAGAAGAAAATTCATTATTTGAGACATATCATTTCAAAGGATGGGATAGCAGTGGATCTTAAGAAGATAGAAGCCATTAGAGAATGGTCAATGCCAAAGAATGTGACATAGGTCAAAACATTCATGGGCCTTGCATGCTACTATAGGATATTTATTGAAGGATTCTCAAAGATTGCACACCCAATCACTTCTTTACAAAAGAAGGGTGTGAATTTTTAGTGGACATTGGATTGTGAAAAGAGTTTCCAACAATTGAAACAATTATTAACAAGTGCTCCAATACTAATAATTGCAGACCCAAATGAAGACTTCATTGTATACACGAATGCATGTAAAGAATGAATTGGTGGAGTCCTCAGTCAAAATGGGTTTGTTATATGTTATGAATCAAGAAAGTTGAAGGAGCATGAAAGACACTATGCCACTCATGATTTGGATTTCGCAGCCATAGTGCATGCCTTCAAGAAATGGAGACAATACCTCATGGGGAAAAGGTTTGAGTTGAGGATAGACCATAATGATTTGAAATATCTATTTGATCAACCAACTCTAAATGCTAGGCAAAGCAGATGGTTAGAATTTCTAAGTGAATATGACTTTGATATAAAGCATATCAAGGGGAAAGAGAACAAAGTGGTTGATGCACTCATCAGAAGAGTGCATGAATTGCATGCTAAAACCATTAGCATGTACCAATGATATTTGAAACACATAATTTTAGAGGCTACAAAATTAGATTTGCAATACAAGGAATTAGTGGCAAAATTATAGCAAGGTAATTTGCAGCAGGAAATTGAAGAATACAAGCTAGATAATGATGAAATTCTCATGCACAGAGGCATAATTTATGTACCAAATTCCTAGGAATTGAAAAATCTGATATTGAGACAAATGTATAATGTACCTTATATTGGGCACCCAGGATATCAAAAAACTATTGCAACTATCAATAGCCAATATTATTGGTCGGGAATGAAGAAAGAAGTTGTTGATTTTATTGCCAAATGTTTGGAATGTCAAAAGGTAAAAGTTGAGCATAGACACCCAGTTGGTTTTCTACAGCCATTACCCATTCCTCAATGGAAATGGGAAGTTGTAACCATGGATTTCATCACCAAACTGCCAAGAACAAACTAGCAACATGATTCTATCATGGTAGTGGTGAATAAGCTTACTAAAGCTGCCCATTTTATTTCAATTAAACTCACTCACAAGGCAGCCAACATTGTTTATGTTTATATGATAGAAATTGCTCGATTACATGGCATACCCAAGACAATTGTGTTTGAAAGAGATCCAAAATTTACCTCAAATTTTTGGAAAGGATTATTTAATGGATTTGGAACAAATTTGAATTTCAGTGCAACTTATCATCCAGAATCATATGGACAAACAGAGAGGGTGAATCAAGTGATTAGGGATATGTTGAGGATGTATGTGATGGATAAACCATCAAAATGGGAAGACTACCTACACTTGGTAGAGTTTTCTTATAACAATGGGTACCAAGCATCTCTAAAGATGATCCCATTTGAGGCACTTTATGGCAGAAAGTGCAACACACCGGTAAGTTGGGATAACCTAGCAGATAGATTAGTGGTTAGGCCATATTTACTCAGGGAAATGGAGGAGAAAATTTTGAAAATAAAACACAATTTAAAGGTTTCCCAAGACAGGCAGAAAAACTATGTTGATAACGGCAGAATTCACAGGGAATTTAAAATTGGGGACCATGTATTTGTTAAAGTGAAGGCCAACAGAAGTTCCCTAAAGATGGGAATTTGTTCAAAGTTGGAAGCTCGCTATTGTGGGTCTTTTGAAATCCTAGAAAGGATTGGTCCAGTAGATTATATGATAGCATTTCCTACATCTATGTCTGTTCAATTTGTATTCCATGTATCATTTCTCAAGATATATATACCTGATGCTAATAATGTTATTGATTGGAATGTGAGTCAGGTGGAGAAAGAAGGCACTTTTCAAGTGCATCTGGTACGCATTCTAGACCAGAAAATCAAATAGCTCTGGAATCGAGCCATAGGGCTTGTAAAGGTCCAATGGATCTGGTATGGTCCTAAGGACACTACTTGGGAGCATGATGATGAAATGTGGGCAAAATACTCGCATATTTTTGAGGATTTTTTAAATTGTGTTGGATATTTGTGTACTTAATGCACTGAGGAAAATGCATAAATAAGGGGAGGGGATTGTAATATCCCTAGGCTGAACCCAATTGTAAGTGTAAAATGAAAATGTACTTAAGTTGGTGATATGTTTGATATCATTTTTGTATGCACCTTTCACGGCATAGTGTGTTCATGTACTACGTAGTAAAATGATGAAGCGTGCACATTCCAGGATACTACGTGCAACATATTAAGTGCACGCGATATTGAGGCCAATGAGCCTTTGTGTATATGTTTTGTTTTATAGGCTGGTGAGCCAGTTATTATAAGTTAGGAGGCTTATGTTTGTATTAGGCTAGAGATCCTAGATGTTAAATGCCAGTGCACCTATATTTGTATATGTCTCATGATTAATATAAAATACATCACTGCGCATAGGTCGACCATAATAAAAGAGTATGGGGGAATAAACTCCACTTGTTAGGGAAATGGAGGGGGATAAAATCTAAGGAAAAGGGCTAAGCTAGGGAGATTAAGCCAAAAATGAATATTATATTAATATTTCTTATATCTAAAGTATGAATAATTATTTTATCCTAAGTTCCAAGGATGGGGACAAGTGGGCCAAAGTAGCTCCCAAAATGACGAGTTTCAAGTTGGGGACATGCATACATATAGTTTGGAATTAGTTCATTTCCCATAATTCTTTCCATCCTTCCTTCCATCACTTAGCCATTGTTCCATGATCACTCACTCACTCAGACAATTATCTTTTGTACCTTCCTATCATTGTACCTGAATCGTATCCATAACCATACTTGTTTTGAGTAGTTGGTTAGATTGGGAGCTGGACTAAAGAACGACTTGTCAGACCCATGGGATATTGAAGAGGTGGGTTGTTAGGCCCATGAGAAATTTCTCTCTGGGTGAGAGAATTGTTGGGAATTGTTTCCTGAAGGTTGTAAACTACAACTACATGGCTCTGAGACTTCCTATCTAGCCTATTGTTGAAGCCCAGAAAGGAAGTGGGGAAACCGAAGGACTGTTGAGAAGAGAATGGGCACACTTCCTGGGGTGGGACAAGCATGTGGGGAAAGAGGGACTGTAGGCTGTTAGTTTGAATAGGAACATGTGACAGAGAATTTCCTATTGTCTATGAGCCATTAGCCTGGTTAAGAATCCCTTTACCTGGGTGGATTTTAGTCCCAGCTCGAGGGTGACCCATTGTTCAGAGTGATGAGTAGTGTGGTCTAAGGTTTGGAGGTTCGTGGAAGGTATGCACGTAGTTGGTGATATTATTACCAAGATAAGTGCCAATTGTGTGATACATTTACATGTTGCATTATTATTTACATGTTCATTTTTATGGGTTTATCCTATGCGTGGTTATAATTGTATGTATGTTTATGGGTATTTCCTGTATATGTTGCATGTCTATGTTTAATGTTGTTTCAATATGAATACATTATTTTATATAATGAATTTGTTTGTTTATGTTTTATTTATGAAGTTCCGCAAAGGTTTAGTGTGTATATGTTTTAATTAAATGTAGTTCAAAAATTTTATGTGGAATAGCTCAGTTGGATGTTCGGTATGTTACAGTATGTTCCGCAAAAATAATTAAAGAGTTCTCTCATGTATCGTGGCCTGACCTGGGCGGTCAGGGATATTACATGATCTCTGAGGAGGAAACACATGTTCTTAACCATTAGGCCCACTCAAACTATATATTTTGTCTTGTTTTGTTCTAGTTTCAGGGTGAAAATAGGGAGATCCGTTTGTGTCTGCACTTACCAATTTGCTCGATAACAAGGGAGGTTTTGCACAATGAGAAGAGTTCATGGTAGAGGCTCTCAACCCCCTTAGTACTTGATGCAACTTTGATTATTGAGGGAAATTTGTACTGTAATTTCATATTGGATGTTTGCACATGTAAATGGCTCATTTAATCTTATGGGATTGTGATTAAATATGTGATGTGTTGATGGGTTGTCCATTATTTAGAAGGTTGACATACTTTTTCCTTTTTTCTTATACAAAAAAAGTTCTTGATACGAATTAGGACAAGTATATCCCAAATTTCCATGGACATAATGACTCAATTGCACTACATGTTACATCTTTCATTGAATTCATTTCAAAATTCAAGATTATCCATGAGTATGTTAAGATGAAAATGTTTTTGTTCCTTGGAAAATGATGCACTATATTGGTTTTATAATTGTAGTCCAAGGGATATATGTTCACTTGTAGGTTTGATCAAGGCATTTCACAAGCGTTGGTATGTTATCTATGAAGAGGAAAATGTCAAAAATCTAGTGGGTGAACCAATTATGATTTTAGATCTAGAGGAAGAGAGGAGTGATGAAGTCATTGAAGACCTTGTTGCAACATATCATAAGTCCTTTGAAGGCTATGCATTCTACATAAGAAGCACATCATGATGATGATGTACACTTGCATGAAGAAAAGGGTTTGATAAGTTATTTATCTCTTCAAATTTCTAAATTTAATGATGAGACCCTTAAATATTTGAAGAGGATAGATGTGGTAAAGAAACCCTTGGAAAGTGAATAATTTATAGGGGTTATCATCCTCTCATGTGATGAAGGGCATGAAAACTATGAGGATGAGGATATGATCACTCTATCTTCAATTTGAAGGCATAGATAAAATGTGGATCATTGGTTTCTTCATGGAGATCCCATCTATGACTCAAATAGTGAGAGCATGATGGAGGAAAAGATGAGCTGGCATACTTCACTTCCAATCAGCATTGAGGGTCACTTCATGGGACACAAACAACACATTTCAATGGAGGTACATTAAGCTTTTTCCATGGTTTATGAACAATTTTACGTTCTCACTAGGGCGGATTTGATGTAGCATAAATAGGTTTTTCATGGAAATAATGACACAAAAATTTTCCCGTGATTGATGTCTTTAGATCTTTCCATACCTATGTATGAAAAACCAGTGAAAGACTATTTTTGAGACTGCAATATATTTGGGGCAACAACATTTCTAATTTTTTGTTTCTTTTAGATATTTTCAACCTCTTGAGAAAGGGCAACAAGCCCTAGGTCTTGAGATTTTGTACTTTTTTAGGTTTGATTTTTATTATCATACTTCATCTGGATTTTTTAATTAAGGGTAGAAAATAAGGGTAGCAATGTGGTTGCATATTTTGGAGTCATCTAAATATTTGTTTCTTGAAGAGTGATGAATGATATTTTATGGTTTGATGATGCTTACACCAGCCTTATCCAACAATGGAAAAATTGAACTTGTAACAATACACACTAACCTTGGAATGATCTTGGTGTTCTTGTCCATTTTCAATAGCTCACTTCCATTTCCTACCAAGGAGTGATAGATATTCCAACTTATGACTTTTGATGTTTAATGTATCCTTGTTTTGGTTTATAACCAAAGACAAGGGAATGTCTCATGGTGTTGATAAGATGATACAATGGGTGGATTTCCTTTATGATTTTACTTAGAAAGTTCATCTTCCTATGGTTATATGTAGGGTAGGAAGAATAAGTTCTCTTACACTCTTTAGAAGAGTAAAAGTCCCCATATTGAGCCTGATGTTACCCCTCAAAATGAATAATCATTTTAAGGCATCCATTACAACATTCGCAAAAAGGTGGCCAATTCAAATTTCTAGGAGACTTTCAGGGTAGTGTTTAAGGTAGTTTTTAGAAAGTTAAGTGGTCATTTCAATAAATTTTATGGTCTCTTTAAATTCACCTCGAATGAGATTGGATTTGTACTAGAACAAGGATATAATGATGGATTTAATACTATTGTAAGAAGGGTGCATTTGGAGAATAAATCATTCTAGACTAATGAATATTAAAGAAACAACAGTTGATAAATGAAATGCACTTCCTATTCTCATCTTGTAGAAAAACATTTGATTTCTTAGGGAAGGGAATATCACTTGACATATTTGTTTTGAAATCATACATGTAGAGGATAGATATTTTGAATGTATGACCAACATTAATATTAAAGCTCTATGCAACAAAAGAGAATGTTGGTTTAGACCTATTTGATACACTCAATGGTAGAAAAGAGGGTACAATCATATCAACAAAGAAATATGTAATCTGAAGAATCCTCCTACACCAAATCCATAATTCAAGTACATTTATGGCCAACCACTAGGAATGAGGTTCCATAGGAAAATGATTCCATAGACCCCCTGCCCTCGGGCCGAGATCCGGATAGAATCGTTCACCTTCGAAATAGTCCTTTCAGGCCTTGTTGGAACCCCACTAATTTGATCCACAGGTACTACATGAAAACTCGCCCTGCGCGACTTATCACTAGGCGCGAGCCTCACATCTCCATATGACCACAACCGAGCCTTAGTGTAAGTGTCTTTCACAACTCACGAGCTTGTGAGTCGATCACCCTCGACTCCTCTTTCTCTATTCGTCGATACCTGAGATTGAGATACAGGTATGACTCCTTCCTTACTAGCACCTCTATAAGAGACCACTAGCTAGGTCTAACTCTAGCACCCCTCGCAACTCACAACTTCATGAGTTGGAGTGTTGAGCCCTCATGCTCCTTCTTTGCGAAACCCCGAGATGCAAAAGGTCAGTGGTGGGTTGGATCCTTCCAAGGTGACGTGTGTCCACCACTTGTCACCCACTTCCACCTTTTTATGGGCATTGTTATTACACCACCTGATTCAACGGTCTGGATCTCCTTGCCTTCTCCTCGCAACTCGAAACTTTGTGCAAAACCAAGAATTTGGTCTACCCTCCAAACTCACGAACCCTGAGTTTGCAATATGATCCAACGGCTTATGCAAAGCACAATCAATGGCTCACGTTGATCTTGGATCCTAAGGTGATTGGTTTCACCAACCTCTAATTGCCTTCCAGTTCCCTTTGATCCTACGATCCTTGCGACTTCACGAGTTCTCCATAGAGAATTCTGACCATCCGCCTCTGCTTCTCAAGGACTTCTGGCCAATGACTTGGCACCCTCCTTCTGCTGTTATGAGGTTTAAACCTCGCGCACCTTCTTTAGGATCCGACAGCTCACGGTAACTCGGCACTTCTCCATGAAGTGTCTCCACCATCCGTTTCAGCTGCTCTCGTGCGTGACCTCCCAGAGGTTAAACTCCATGCGCCTTCCTCTAGATCTGATGGATAAAGGTCCTCATTGCTTGATCTAACGACCTAGATCTGTTCTTTGTAACTTCTATGTGCCTGGACGTAGACTCCGATGGTCCAGATATCGTCCTTCCAATGTCGATCCAACGATAGTTGTGCTCCTCCTCCTAAGTTTGTGCTTCTTCCTTTCCCTTGGAATATTTTTGATGCTTGAAGGTCTCGACCTTCGATGATTCTCTTACGAGCCTAGTTCCCTTAGGTCTTGTCTGCATTATAGAAATGCTTCCCTTCCTGACAGCTTTAACAACTCAGAAACCTAGAAAGGCTTTCCATGTGCGCGCTCCTCTTGCACTTTCTCTTCTGAACTTATGAACTTAGAACAAGTCCGCTCTCACACACTCGTTGTGCTACTGAGATTTCGAATAACTCAAATTCGAGGCCATCTCTTGAAAATAAATGCCTCACACCCTCCTGGCATCATTTTTCTTGATGCACACCTTACAGAGTCTACAGGGTATTCAGCAACCCTGTGAGTGTCTTCTCATGTGACACTTCTCTTATCTCATAACTCGAAAGAGAGTTATTCTTGGTGCACTCCTTGCACTTTCTCGATGCCCCCATGGAAGAGCTTCCACAGAATCTTCAGTGAATGTGTTTTCCTTCCACAGAACTTCAGATGTTTTGTCTTCTCTAAACTTGAAATAGAGTTCCTTTTGTGCACACTTGCACCAACACAATGCCCTCCCGGCAAAGTTCTTCAGAATCCTTAGTGACTCTGTGCCTTTTCTCAATGCCCTCCTAGCAGAGCCTTTATAGAATTCTCAACAATTTTTCTTCTCCTCTCTGTGCTCTCCTCTGCACAGTTCTTCCTTCAAGGTGTTCAACAACCTTGAGGCTTCCTCCTTGATTCAATGACTTCCTCTGGTGCGCCCTCTTGGCACATCTTTGTCTAGAATTCTGCAGAATTCAGAAGTGCACTCCTTGTACTGGCTTACAGAACCCACAGTGTTCTGTCATGCAACCTCTTGCATGAAGCACAAAGAACCAAACCTGGAATCAAAGAACTCTGGACAGATAGTGAAAGCTATTTATTCCTTCAAATGTACATCTAACATACATCTACATCATATCATCAACACATATAGACATTCATCAACAAACACATAATGAAAAGATGGAAAAAGTGCTCTGGTTGTATTAATATGAAATGCTTCTTTAAAATGTGAGCTCGGACTGCAACAGAGTCACGGCTTCCTCTCTTCTCCCTATTCTCTCTTCTATTCTTCTGCTAAACTTTCTATAGACTTCAGACTCTACTGACTAATCCTACAGATACAAAGGATCTTTTTACAAAAAGGGGCTCCTCGAGCTCTTCCCTCCATCCTCACCAACTCTCATTAATTACAATGAATTACATTGAATGGGCCATCTAATCCAAATTGGATCTAGATCCCCATCAACATGTCAGCCATTAAAGGTGACATTAACTACAACATGCTCAAAGGCATGAATTGGCTCTATGGCCTTACAAACATTTAATACATTTCCAAAATTTGAAAAATGAGAGGGATGCACCTCTCTCCTTCCATTGAATGTGCGCTTGATGTGCTGGCTGGCTGGCACGTAGCTGTCTTGGAGCAATGATCCTACATCATACTCCTCTGCTGTGAAAAATTCATGAGCTCTTGCTCATGAGCTTCCTAGCACGGTTGTTTAAATCCACCTAGATCCCAAACAGTTCTTTGGAGCTGCCCATCTGCTCCATTGCTTCGCTTTTGTTGTTTCTTCTTTTGCCCTACTGCTATGGTAGGTTATCCTCTACTCATCTTCCTTTTTCTGACCGCTTCTGCTAATCTGATCATCAGCATTTTGATCTCCTCAATTATCTCATCCAACTACTCCCTGGGATAGATCTCCTTTTGCAGCCTCCTCCACTGCACTTCTTCCCTGCAAATAGGTAGATCAACTAGATCTACCATGCCATCTTCTTCCTCTATGGCCTTAGCTTGCCACTCTGCTGAAAAATTCAGCTCTGTAGTCTTATCACTGAGTCTCTTCTCAGCTTCCTCTTCTGACAGCTTTTCTTCTGCGAGTTCTTCTGCTGGTGCATCTCCAACTTCCTCCAGCTGCTCCTCAGACTAGAATTCTATTACCCATGATTTTGGTCGTCATGATGATGTATTGATGATGGTGTACTCAGGATCTTCATAAGAACTTTCTCCTAAGAAAAGTTACTTTCATCTCTTCCCAGAAAACTCATTTTTGAAGAGGGTTCACAAGCTGCTAGTATCCCAGGGTGCGAGAATGCATGATTCTCGTAGGCTTCCTTAAGTTGGGGTGTGAAATTCTCGCACTGTGTTGAATAGCCAGGGTGCGAACTCTCTTCCTAAAGCATGGAAAAATGTGAATTCTCGATGTTTCTAGAAGGGAATCTTCTAGAAGAATGGGTTGGCATTCGAATGGTTATCCTTGTACTAGATTCACTGATATTGTGGGATCATTATTATCCAAGTAACTATCTCATTTTCTCCTATATATTGAGGGAATTCTCATGGAAAAGGTTAAGCAAGATTCATTGGAGAATTGGTGAAATAATTGTGTGAAGGACTTAGCTTGAATAGTAGATTGAATACTCCAACAAGTCTATCAAGAGGTTTTGATCTTCTTCATGAAAGGATTGAGCAAGTGTGTGTGTTGGATCCAAGAGTCATCGAAAGGAATCTTGCGACATCAAGGCAATCAAGTTGTAATCTTTACTTTCAATCAATATGATACAATGGCATGTCCCTTTCTCATAAAGCTATTCTCACTTTATTGTGTAGTTCCTTGATCATACACATAAGTTGACATTTGAATATATTGTTCTATCTTCACTTTGGTTGGTTTGTGTTGTCTTGGTCTTGACCTCACGAGAGAACCGGAGCGAAGCGGGAGCAACAGAGACCCTAGGAAGTGATATAAAGGTATGTTACTTGTTCCTTCCTATTAGCTAATTCAATGGTCAAAAATTACGGAAAGAGTCATGTCCTGTTCTATTTTGTTCTAGATCCAGGTGGATCTAGGGAGATCTATTAGTGTCCACACCTACCGATTAGTCCGATAACAAAATTGGCGACTCCACTTGGGAGACATCCCATTTTCTTTGTGGCTTTTGGTATTTTTCTGTGGCCATTTGCTCTTGTTTTACTTGTATCCTTTCATATCAATCTCTGAGTCTTCAGGATATCCTGATAGACCCTCTGGGTTCAGAGGCCTCTTCAAATTTTGCTTCATTTCCCAAAAATTTGACTAGTTTCAGAGGTTCTCACACTGCACTTCACTGTAGCCTGCGAGAATCTATAGAGTTCGCACTCTGCCTTTAGGTTCAGTGTGAGGTTCTCTCACTCTGCTCAAGGGTCACCTGCGAGAATCACTAATTCTCACACTGTGTAATATTTCCAGCCTGCGAACTCATTTTTTCAAAATTTTGGATTTGAGTTTTTGCATCTTGAATTGCCCAAATCAGTTTAGATGCTTAAAAAGAGTCTCTTGGACCATTGATTGGTGTCTTTCTTGTCTTCATTTTCATGCATGAACAGTCTTAGGATTTCAAAGGCTTTTCTTGTCATTTTTGTCTTGACTTTCATTTCTTGACTTTTCTTGGCAAAACCATACTCTCTGATTTCGAAATCTGAGTGTGTTTGATTGGTTAAGGACCGGTGATCGGTTGAAAGTTGAGTTTCTTGGTCTTTATCATTTTCTTATTGTTTGAAAGATCCCCTTTCTTATGTGATTGAAAAGACTAGATTGGTTTGATTTTTATTTTTGTTTTCATTGAAAGAGTGATTTGGGTTTTTATCATTTCTTTTTCATTGGTTTTTTATTTTCAGTACTCTCACTATCATGGTGTGGGTCCTTTTTGAAAAGTGAACACAAGTTTTTCTTTCAAAAAATCTTTTTCGTCTTCGAAAACATTGAAAATCAATTGTTGCAATTATTGACAAAGAAGCAATAGAGAATTTTTATTGATCTGTGATTTGTTACATTTGCATTTTAAAGGAAATTGTATTGTAGTTCAAGGTTGATCTGGAAAAATTTCTCTTTCCCTCCCATACATAGGATTCATTGAACAACAATTTCTATATTTCATTCTCATCCATGCATTGTTGGGTCAGAGTCACACAACATAAGTTTCATCTCTGTTTCCTTTGAGTAAACAACATCTCTTAATAACACTGCGCAATTGTAAAATTTATCTAGTAACTCTTTTCTAGGGCTCTATTACACCAACATTTAGCTAAGCTAGCGCTTTGGAGTAGGAAGAGAGATACACTCTCCAAAAGCACAAAACACACAATAGCATCTTGTGTTAGGGAGTGTTAAATTCCATTTGCAACATCTTGTCCTGGGAATCCCTTCTCACACAAGGGTCAAGCACGAGGTCACATTGATACTGACAGAGATTGTACGTATTACGGGGATCACTCGGAGGTATACCCACAATGATGAGTGGAATCCTTTTGAGTTGATTTCGAGCTAGATACCCTGCCCTTGCGTGTGGATTGGACTGTAGACTGTCCCCCTAGGATTTATTATTGTTGGTGGTGACCTTAGTGGACTATATTTCTAGGTTCTTACTCGAGGTGACTGTGAAGGGGAAAGTCTTCATGGTACCTGGAATTGACATTGACCAAACTCACTCGGGCTCCTTGGAGGGTATACCCACGATTATGTGTGGGAGCTTGCACCAGGGTGTAAGTCCGTTAAGCAGGTTGTCAGCGTAACTTTTCCACTCTAGCCCAACCCCTTCTCGTCTCGTTGTTGCGACGTAGGATTTCATCACCAACTAGTGGCTTCGAAATTAGAAGGTCTTGTTTGCTTGGTGTTGTTTCCTAGATTTTGTTTACTAGCGCGTGTTGTTTGTTTCTCAAAGTTGACCATAGGATTTTCGTTGTGCAGTTTGTCACTCATTTACAATAGATCCCCCACGTCATTCACATAGAATGCAGGGTTTATCTCCAGAGCATCTGGAAGGTTCTCTACCCTTGCCTACAAGCACAACTGAGGGCTCTCCTCAACAAAGTGAAGTCACAGTCGTCACCACACCAAAAGTGGAACGAGCTGACTCTCTAGAAAATTTTCAAATTACAAATACTCGAGAGGACTTTTGACTTCACCCTGATTCTGAGAGATGTTTTATGCGAGCAAACTCTTCCAGAGACTTAATTATTGTGTATTCTGGATCTTCATCTGGACCTGGGGACCAAGATCCTTTTTGTTCTACGGGCGTTTTTCAACGGGACCTTTTTGGTCCAGGTTCACCTGTGGTTTCCGAAATCAACCCACCTGTGATTTCTGAAATCTCTAGTACAGAGACAGTACCGGTGACTACCGCTTACCACTTTACCATTCCTGTTGAAATGGCCCATCTCACAGCTACTACGAGTGTTCCAAACGGGTTTACTGCGGTTAGTCTTGCTCCCATCAACACACCATAAACGCCCAACGTCATTCTGACACTACCACCTGGATACCATGTGTTGAATGCTTCCATTCCTACTCCTGTGCAAACTCCATCCAGCTCTCCCAGTGGTCCTTCTTCTTCTGGGCACTTTCTTCCCGGTTTTGTTCCAACACTCCCTCAATTTCCTTTTGGAGGACCTTCTTTATCTTCTACTGGCAACCCTAATCCTAGTGGCTCTATTCCGTCATTCACTCCAAATTACCAGTTTCTGGTTGGTGGAAAATTTCTCCAAGGTGGTATGACACAACCCCCTCTCAGTGGGAAAATCCCAATTGGAACACCACCTTCAATGGGAGGACCGACCCCACCTTATGGGAAAAACATACCTCCATCCTTGGCCCAGTATTGGAATCAGTTGATACAAAATTCTCCTCAAACGACGGGGGGGTAGCAGTTTCCAGTTGTGTTCATAACACCTCCTAGTATGGGCCAACCATATCTAGGTTCGTTCAATCCCATTTGGGGGTCAAATGCTCAAACTCAAGCCCCTATTCCAAGGTATACTCCTATGAGCTACTATCCTCTCCAACCACCACTGAATATGCCTGGGTCTTCATATTATATGCATAATTCTTATGGTCCTACTGGTTTGTCGACAGGGCTTCCTCCTCAAAGCCACCAGTACCCGCAGGTGAATCGACAGCTACCCTTTCTCGCCACTTTGGATA
>JASDQU010371677.1:83847-97546 GCA_032191745.1 Picea mariana
TTTGTCAAGGATTTTAAATGATCCTATTCGTCACTCTCCCCAATGGCCTGTTATACTAGCCAAGCTTCCATCGGACATTCCTAAATTCGATGGCAAAGCAGGAGAGGACCCAAAAAATCACCTTATGACTTTTCACCTATGGTGCTCATCCAAATCATTGATGGATGACTCTATTCGTTTACGTCTTTTTCAAAGAACCCTCACAGGTTCTGCTGTGAAGTGGTATATTGAATTTCCACGAGGTTTCTTCTCTGACTTCAACACCCTAGCTATGGGTTTCCTTACACATTACCAGTTACCGATCCATTATGACACGGGGATCGAGATTTTGACTTATTTCAAATAGAACAAAGGCACTCATATATCTGATCACATTCATGAGTGGCGAAGGAGACGATGTCTCATTAAACTTGAGCTCCCCAATCAGTTGCTGGCATAGTGGTTCACAAAATCATTTGTGAATGACATCAGTAAGGACATTGCCATGGGTGGCGTAGTCATGAAAGAGAAGGCTATAAGTCGTTCTCAATATCTTGACCTCGTTTACTCAAAAACAGGAACCCTTTGTGATTTACTACCTGACTTACCTCGTCCTAATACTTCCAGCACTTCAACACCTCCAGTTGCTTCACATGCAGCCGATGGTGTGATTGACTCTTCCCAGGCCCAACCACATTCCGCCTCAAGCACAAACCCCAAATCTCCTTCTTCTAATGTTCAAAATACTCTGTCTCCTGCCCCTCCCATCAGCAAGACATCTGAAGTGAATGCAGTCCAATCTACCCCAGTCGGTAAAAACAAATCTAAAAAGGGGAGAGGTAAGAATAAGGAGGGCAAAAATAATTCTCAAACAGAGAAAACCAAAACTACCCCATTTGACAATCGAGATAAGAGCAAACCACACTACCCTTGACTTATCTTTGGTGATGATCACTACACGAAGGACTGTCCACGACATGCCGAGGTCACTAAGTTCCTTCAAGGAGCTCCAAAACCACCTGTACCGTCCATTTTGTCCCAACCCTTCCCGTCTCAACAACAGGCTCAGTTGGTCATCCATGACGAACCCTCATCTTCTACTACATCATATGTTTTGATGTGTACTAGCGATTCTAAGCAGAGAAATGTTGCACTCACTACTCGAGCCAAAGATTATTCTCCCTCTAAGGAGAAGGTTGATGATCTACTGCCTTCCTCGGCACAACCTTCTCCAGCGACTCCACCTACCAACGGTCCTCTTCATCTCGAACAATCGAGCCTCGACACAGTTCTACGACCTCCCCCAAAGGGCGTCGTTCAGAAATCGGCTTTCAATCCTCATGCCCATGTGGCCCAGAACTACAGCATTGTTGAATATCTGGCCCAAGCACCTTCTGCGATATCAACCCTTGAATTCCTTCAAACATGTCCTGCACAATGGAAGGCACTGTTGAAAGCTATCGGTGGAATTGACCCGATGGATACGAATTTAATAATATTTGACTTGGAAGATCACATTCCAAGGTTACCCCCTCAACTTGCATTTCAGATCTAAGTGGTTGTCTCTGACAAAAACATTTGTCGCACCGTTATCGATGAGGGTGCCTCAACGTGTGTCATGTCTCTTGCTTGTTGGAAAGCCATTGTCTCTCCTTCTTTGAATGAATCCCAGAACACTCTTAAATCCTTTAATGGCTCCGGTTTTAAGCCCTACAGTGTTCTTCCTTCGTTTCCCATTATGTTAGAAGGAAAAACGGTCCAAGTCGAAGTGGAAGTCTTTGACACTCCCCTTGATTACAATCTTTTGCTTGGCTGCAGTTGGATCAATTCCATGTGCGTCGTTGTGTCAACCCTTTTCCGTGTAGTACATTTCCCTTATCAAGGAAAGGTTGTTACCATCGAACAACTAGCCTTCTTTAATTCCGATACCCGTACTGGCAACGTACCTCTTATCACTAAAACCCCATCGGGTTATGAGAACTTCGGTGTAGGCCTTCTCAAGGACTCTTCATTAATGGGTACTTTCCCCATTCCACCACCTGATGTTCCACGCTTGTCTGTTACTTCCATCAACATGATCTCCACCTTGCCTCACAAACTTCCTGCATCTCACGACCCCTGGATAGTACCTGACCCTGGAGATCATCTTCATTTCGGCAACGAAATGTCGTTAAGTCCAATTGAATTCACCTATCAGGCCATTCAATCGGCAACACCTTCTACACCTTTGATGATTTTTCTCCCGATCCTTTCCGTGTTGTTTTTCCCACAGATGATATGATCATGTCTATCATGGAGGAAACCCCTTGGGACGATGGGCATCATCGTTCCATCCTTTTTCTGGAGCAACAAACTCTTGAGAACTACCAATGGATTTCGACTCCCTCGACCGTTGTCGTCATCTCATCCATTCCCGAATCTGCACATGATTTGTTTTATGAAGGGAACTTAAGAAATATCTCACCCACTATTCCCCTTGACATACTCGTCAAATCTGAAATAGTCAAAAATGTCCATATTGGAGCTTCGTGTTCCCCTGACGAAATAGTCACCTATACGTCCCTTTTCAAAGAGTTTCGTGACATCTTCGCCTAGAGCTACGAAGAAATATTGAGTATCAACCCTGAGATTGTGATACATGAGATCAAGACATACCCCGATGCTAAAATCGTCCGGCAATGCCTTCATCCAGTTCACCCACGTAAAGCGGCTGCTATAAATCTCGAAGTCGAGAAACTTCTGAAAGCTAGCTTTATTTATCCGGTGGCTCTCACAAACTGGGTTTCCAATCTTTTCCCAATTGACAAGAAACAAGATACGATTTGTGTATGCATTGATTATAGGGAGATCAACAAAGCTTGTCCCAAATACAATCATCGATCAAATTGTCGATGACTGCACCGGAAGTGAAATCTTCTCTCTCATGGATGGTTTCTCCGAGTATAATCAAATCAACATTGTTCCCAAGGATCAACATAAGACTACTTTTATTTGTCCTTGGGGTACTTTTTCCTATTGGAAACTTCCTTTCGGTCTCAAGAACACTGGCGCAACTTTTCAATGCTCTATGTCTTATGCTTTCCATGATATCAAACACATCGTTCAACCATATTTGGACGATTTACCTGCTCATTCAATGCATAGAGTCGATCACCCCACCCACCTTCGAGCCATTTTCGTTCGCTATCGGTTCTACCGTATACATTTGAATCCTCATAAGTGTGTTTTTTGCGTGGAATCCGGTCGTCTTCTAGGTTTTATCGTTTCGCGTCAAGGGATCTGGGTGGATCCTTTAAAGGTTGAGGAGATCCTTAATCTCCCTCCTCCTTCTACACTTTTCCAGTTGCAAAGTTTGCAGGGGAAAGCAAACTTTCTTTGTCGTTTATCCTAAATTATGCCGAGATAACTCATGGATTTACGCGGCTATTAAAAAAGGATTCAGAGTTCGTCTGGGATACCATTGCCAACAATGCTTTTGAAGCTTTGAAATTGTCCCTAACACGTGCTCCGCTTCTCTTTCCCCCTGATTACAGTCGCGATTATTTCCTTTATCTTTCCGGCTCAGAGTACACTATTGGTATGGTACTTGTCCAAGAGGATGATGCTAATGACAAACATGTTATCTACTACTTGAGTCGCAGTCTCACGCCTACTAAAATCAAGTATTTACATGTCGAAAAATTGGCCTTGGATGCCGTTCAATCCGTCCAACGCTTCTGGCACTATATCCTCTCACGCAAGACTACGGTGATTTCTCATTGCAACCCTATGCAACACATTCTAACACGTCAATTTCTCGGGGGAAAATATTCCAAATGGATTGTGATACTCCAGGAGTTTGACTTGGAATTTGAACGTGCCAAGTCCAAGAAGTCCTTAGTTTTTTTTGAGTTGATATGTGACTTTCCCCATTCTGCCACGGAAAATGTAGCAGCTCATTCATTACCTGATGAATCTCTTTTCCTTATTAGTACTGATGATCTTTGGTATGGGGATATCATTATATATATCCAAACCCAGACTTTTCGGCCAACTTTGTCTAGTACTGATCGACGTCGCATACGCTATGAAGCTCGTCAATACATTATCCTCAAGGATACTCTTTATCGTCGGGGGATTGACTCTGTTTTTCGACATTGCCTAATGTTCGACAAAGCCGAGAAAGCTCTGAATGACTGCCATTCTAGAGCATGTGGTGGTCATATGTCTAGGTATGCTACTTCCCAGAAGATCTTATGCACATATTTTTGGCCTTCTTTGTTTAACGACTGCATCATCGTCATTCAGAAATGCCATGCTTACCAGACCTATAATAATAAGATTCGGTCACATCCTGCTCCTCTTCACCCTGTGGTCTCAATTGGTCCCTTTGCGAAATAGGGTATCAATTTCATGGCATGTCACCCTCACTCGGCCAGGGGGCATGGTTACATTATTGTATCCGTCGATTACTTTACGAAATGGGCCGAGGCAATGCCGACATTTGACAACACTGGAAAGACGGCAGCGTTATTCCTTTTTAATCATGTCATAGCTCGTTTTGGTGTTCCCCAAGATATTGTCACCAATCATGGTAGCCACTTTAGGAATTTTATGATGTCCGAACTTACTGAGAAGTTGGGTCTTTGCCATGATAACTCAATTCCCTATTACCCACAAGCCAACGGACAAGTCGAAGCGATTAACAAAGTTCTCATAAATATGCTCCGACAGATCATATGGATTCATAAAACAAGTTGGCACACAATGTTATTTTCGACATTATAGGCATACCGGACATCTGTCAAGTCCGCTACTGGTTTTACACCTTTTCAGTTAGTCTATGGTGTGGAAGCCATTCTCCTAATTGAATGTGAGATACCCTCTTTAAAGCTAGTTGTTGAACTCCTACCCAACACTTCTGCTGAGGAAGAACATCTATTGTATCTTATGTTATTAGACGAAACTCGACATGATGGAACCCTAGTCATAGAAGCTCAGAACAAGCGTGTCAAGGCCCAATACGACAAACATGTCAAGCCTCACATTTTCTCCTAAGGTGATCTTGTTCTTCTTTATGATCAATATCGAGATATGCTAGGAGATGGAAAATTCGAAGCCATGTGGCAAGGTCCTTATATCGTTCGACGAGTTTTGGAAAAAGGAGCTTATGAGTTAGTAGATTATGATGGTATACCTTTGAGTGAACCCAAGAATGGGTTGTACTTGAAGAAGTACTATGCATAAAATCATCTGTGCACGAGTACTTGTATTTTTATTGTATCATACTTTCTTGTGTGTTACTATAGATTTCTTTTGTCATTATCTGGTCTCTGCCCTTATGTGATGTTGTGTTTGATTTCTAGATGTCGGAGTCTTCGCTACCCTATATTGGCTTCACTGATGGTGCTAGTTGTAGTACTCAAAACCTTGCTTCTGCTGCATGGGCAATTTACGCCCCTACAAACGAACTTGTCTCCTTACGAGGTGTGTGTCTTGGCCGTGCAACCAACAACATTGCAGAGTATAGCGTCGTTATTGAATTATTGGTTGAAGCTATCTCGCTCGAAATCCGTCATTTGGTTGTGCGACTTGATTCGCAACTTGTAGTACTACAGTTAATTAATGACTACACTATTCGAAGTCCTACTTTGTTACGGTTGTATTTGCGAATTCGCCTCTTGGAACGTTATTTTGATTACATTGAATATCAACATATTCCTAGATGTATAAATACATTAACATATGCATTGGCTAATTATGTATTAGACAAACATTTGAATCATTTCTAAATCAATCACATAAATATTCACACAACATATGGTAAACCGGTAGAAGCCATCTGTATATATAATGATTAAAAGAGTTTTTACTAAAAGTTTGTCCGAAGACCAAAATGTCAAAATCTGAAGCTCATAGCTTCTACAAAGTGACGTCATGGATGATGTTCATGATAACACACGACTGCCCGAGCAACCCTACGGAGCAGTCGACTCATGGATCCTGATACTCCTACAGTATGACGTTGATCACGTCGTGGAACCTATTCAAGAGAAATGTCCGAAATATCTGTAGTCAGGCCCTCTAGATTTTGTACCACCACTTGATAATCATCATCATATTGTGGCGCTGCCTCTACCTCTCCTTGTCGCTGAATGGGAGAAGTACCAGGAGGTCGGTAAGGTCCAACATCTGTGTCATCAAAAATGAATTTTGTATTTAGTCTTTGGACGAACTTATAAAACAAAAACATTTGAATATGATAAAAATTCACAAAAACATTTAAAAAGGAAAAAATGTGTGTACTTCTTACCAAGTTCCCCCCACTGAGCATCCTCTAGCAGTACTAAGTGCAGATCTCCTCTGAAATCCAACCCGGCATAAGCATAATCGTCAACCATCAACAGTTGTGGTTGAAGCCAGTCAAAGAAGGTATCATCATACTTGATGATCGGTCTAGCTACGTGTCGGTCCATAAGCTGACACCATCTCAGCATCCTCGGATCCCTGGGAGCCGGTAAATTCCACTCAAACTGCAGCCTCAGTAATGGAACCCTCTCAAGGAAGAAGGACACTAGAAAAGATCCATACTTGAATTGCTTCAAGTTGCCTTGTCTACATTTGGTCAATTTCCTTTTTACGCTACGAAGCATTGCATCTGCCCAGTTGAAAACCCGAGGTTCAGTACACTTAATAGCATACTGGAAGTAACTCTGTAACGCCATGTGAGGAGCATAACTCCCAACCATACGAGCTATGGTGAATAGGATATAACGAAGGGTCGAATCTCGTACCCCCCAAATAGCTACTTTTCCTTTCTTTCTCTCTGCCTTGGGAAGATAGTGTAAATGACAGTACTCACTCATTGGCAACCCACCACCTCTGCTACCAGCCAGGCTCTCATAGTACCCCCACCTTGACAATCCATTCAAAACGTAAATGTCCTCAATATCTAAGGACAATGTGTGGACCCCCACATGAAATACCTGCTGATTGGGATCCCACATATGCACAAGGTACTCTAACAACCTGACTTGGGCCCTCATTCCAGGGATACGAAAGTACTTCAGGAGGCCACAGTTTCTCAAACCAGCAATAGTAGGTAGATGATTTTTGACAATTGCATTGTCTTCTTTGTGCTCCCTTTCACGCCATTCAAGAACCATTTTGATGGCCAATTATCTGCATGAGAAGCACAAAAAGAAGATTAGCAACTTTTTTCATGATTTGGTTCTATTTCATTGGGTAAATTTAAAAAAAAAAAAATTGATCTTTGCGGTTCTCGCAGGTGCCCTTTGTGCACAGTGCGAGAACCTCACAGGCTGTTGTGGGCTCACCTACGAGAATGACCCATTCTCATAGGTCCCGTGTAGCCCACCTGTGAGAATGGTTGAGCGCAAGTAGGGCTCATAAAATCAACTTAAATAACAATTTTTAACCAATGAAAATGAAAATTTAAACCATGAAAGTGTAAAGGACAAAGAGCCTACCTCACTGTTGCCGACGGCTCGCTGAATGGACGCTCGTAACTCCCGCAATCTGATGACGAACTTTGAGGGTAAAAGAGGGGTTTTTGAGCTCAAATAGTGGAAAAGTAAAAATGATATGGTAAAAAGAGTTTTTACTCCTTTTTATTTACTTTTACTATGTCATTTGGTTTTTTATGATTATTTATCTATTAAACCCTAATCCCTAATGTCCTTTTGAGTGTAACTTTTGTAGACATAGTGACTTCGATGTTCCTAAACATGAATACAGACATATTGTTTCTTTGTCATCGCGTGTTTTGATAGCATGGTCTTTGTCTGTTCTTGCGCTCAAAAATACATGAGAAAATGATCAAGCATACTTTTATCACTTTTTCGGGCTCAACAAGGTTATACGAAAAAGGAACCCCCCTGGAGTCCTCTTTAAGCTCTTTTCAAACTCTCTAAACATGAAAATATAGCTGAGCGACCTTGCTATTTTCACGCTCGATAAAGTATTTGAAGTAAGCGTCTAGTGAGCGATAATTTATCTCTTTTTCGGTCTCATCCAGACTATTTTACGAAAAAGGAAATGAGAGAGTTCTCTTTTAAGTGTTTTTCCAAACTCTATAATCATGAAAAACCTTCAAGTTTTCTATCTTTGCACTCATTAAACAAACATCGACAGACCCGTAATGGGACCGAACCACTCCTTCTTAGGGTTCGTTAAACATACTCTGAAGGACTTATCTAAAGGATAAGCTAATATCAACAAGCATATGTTATCCTCCTCAAGCTTGCGTAAAAATAAAGAGGTACTCGCCAGAAATGGTGGAGGGAAATTTGGGAAAGGTGTATGTTTTCATCTTTGTATCGATTGGCAGTAAGTGTCGCTCTTGAACATGACACCCCCTATTCATCATTTGAAGCCCGTTTGGGAAATCCAGTTGTCTCTCATTCAATTTGCTACAAAGTCATTCCCTGTGTCGTCTTTGAGTCAATACTACCAAATCATTGGTCGTGTCATTCATATGTTCAAGAGAAGTCCATATGAAACCTATATTCAGTCGGCCATCTACAGTTGTCCATTCTCTCTGTGTCGGCCTTCCCTGTGTCCAGTTCAATTTACATCATACTTCGTTTCACCTTCAAAATATGTTACTCATTTTGTGTCATTGATGGGGGATACATCAAGGCCCTCTTGTGATGAGTTTTGTTCCGTCGACTTCAGCTTATTATTCGGAATCAAGACCTAGAAATTCTTTGATACCTTGGAGCTTGCATGCCTCAATGGCAGGTTTCCTCACTTTCGACAGTGGGTTTACATCATTGATCCCTGATTGAAAGATTCCATTGGATGTTCGACTTCAACTCATTCATTCACACTCCATGGATTGTACTAGACTACCTTGGGAGTCATTGACATCAATGGTGATTTCCCTCGCACTTGTTAACGGTTTCATCAATGACCAGTAATCAAGTGGTTTTTGTCGTGTTCGACTTCAACACATGTAATCACATGGTTAGATTCGTACTTTGGGCGACGAAATTGAAGACCCTGGATATCATCTCTTTGTCAAGGCTGCGATGGAGTATGTATAATCCGTGACACATAGATCCACAGTGTTTTCCTGGTGGCTATGTTATATTTTGATGGCTTGGATCCACAGTGTATGATTGGTGGCCATGACCTATGTCTAAAATGTCATCTATCTATGATCTGAGTATGGGAATGACTACTTCAAAATTGGTATATATGATATTCTACAGATGCTTGGTTGTTTGCAGGTTTCCAATTAGGTGTGCTCCTGGTTTCTGACACACACATACAACTTACAAAGTCTTTCGGCTGTCACTGATTCCAACCTCATACTTTGGGGGGAATTCTGTTACCCATGATTTTGGTCATCATGATGATGTTTGATGATGGTGTACTCAGGCTCTTCATAAGAACTTTATCCTGAGAAAAGTTACTTTCATCTCTTCCCAGACAAATCATTTTTGAAGAGGGTTCGCAGGCTGCTAGTATCCCAGGGTGCGAGAATGCCTGATTCTCGCAAGCTACCTTAAGATGGGGTGCGAACTTCTCGCACTATTTTGAATAGCTAGGGTGCGAACTCTCTTCCTAAATCATGGAAAAATGTGAATTCTCGATGTTTTTAGAAGGGAATCTTCTAGAAGAATGGATTTGCATTCGAATGGTTATCCTTGTACTGGATTCCCTGATATTTTGGGATCATTCTTATCCAAGTAACTATCTCATTCTCTCCTATATATTGAGGGAATTCTCATGGAAAAGGTTAAGCAAGATTCATTGGAGAATTGGTGAAAGAATTGTGTGAAGGACTTAGCTTGAATAGTAGCTTGAATACTCGAGCAAGTCTATCAAGAGGTTTTGATCTTCTTCATGCAATGTTTGAGTAAGTGTGTTTGTTGGAGCCAATATTCATCGAAAGGAAGCTTGCAAAATCAAGGCAATCAGGCTGTAATCTTTACTTTCAATCAATATGATACAGTGGCAAGTCCCTTTCCCATAAAGTTATTCTCACTTTATTGTGTAATTCCTTGATCATACACATAAGTTGACAGTTGAATATATTGTGTTATCTTCACTTTGGTTGGTTTGTGTTGTCTTGGTCTTGACCTCACGAGAGCACCAGAGCGAAGCAGGAGAAACAGAGACCCTAGGAAGCGATATAGAGGTATGTTACTTGTTCCTTCCTATTAGCTAATTAAATGGTCAAAACTTAGGGAAAGAGTCATGTCCTGTCCTATTTTGTTCTAGATCCAGGTGGATCTAGCGAGATCTATTAGTGTCCACACCTAAGAACTCTCTCAGTTCCTTTTTCATAAAATAGTCTGGATGAGACTGAAAAAGAGATAAATTATCGCTCAAGAGACACTTACTTCAAATACTTTATCGAGCGTGAAGATAGCAAGGTCGCTCGACTATCTTTTCATGTTTAGAGAGTTTGAAAAGATCTTAAAGAGGACTCCAGGGGGGTTCCTTTTTTGTATAACCTTGTTGAGCCTGAAAAAGTGATAAAAGTATGCTCGATCGTGTTCTCATGTACTTTCGAGTGCAAGAACGGACAAAGACCACGCTCGAGGTTTTATACAAAAACCATAAAAAACAATCAAAACACGCGATGACAAAGAAAAAATATGTCTGTATCCCTATTTAGGAACATTGAAGTCACTATGCCTACAAAAGTTACACTCAAAAGGACATTAGGGATTAGGGTTTAGTAGATAAATAATCATAAAAAACTTTCGAATTTTCTATCTTTGGACTCGTTAAACAAACATTGATAGACCCATAATGGGACCAAACCACTCCTTCTTAGGGTTCCTTAAACATACTCTGAAGGACTTATCCGAAGGATAAGCTTATATCAACAAGCATATGTTATCCTCCTCAATCTTGCGTAAAAACAAAGAGGTACTCACCAGAAATGGTGGGGGGGAATTTGGGAAAGGGGTATGTTTTCATCTTTGTATCGATTGACAGTAAGTGTCACTCTTGAACATGACACCCCCTATTCATCATTTGAAGCCAGTTTGGGAAATCCATTTGTCTCTCATTCGATTTGCTACAAAGTCATTCCCTGTGTCATCTTTGAGTCAATGATGCCAAATCATTGGTCATGTCATTCATATGTTCAAGAGAATAACATCTGAAACCTATATTCAGTCGGCCATATGCAATTGTCCATTCTCTCTATGTTGGCCTTCCTTATGTCCAGTTCAATTTACATCATACTTCGTTTCACCTTCAAAATTTGTTACTCATTTCATGTCATTGATGGGGGATACATCAAGGCCCTCTTGTGATGAGTTTCGTTCCGTCGACTTCAGCTCATTATCCGGAATCAAGACTTATAAATTCTTTGATACCTTGGAGCTTGCATGCCTCAATGGCAGGTTTCCTCGCTTTTGACAGTGGGTTTACATCATTGATCCCTGATCGAAAGATTCCATCGGATGTTCAACTTCAACTCATTCATTCACACTTTATGGATTGTACTAGAGTAACTTGGGAATCATTAACATCAATGGTGATTTCCCTCCCACTTGTTAACGGTTTCATCAATGACCAGTAATCAAGTGGTTTCTGTCATGTTCGACTTCAACACATGTAATCACATGGTTAGATTCGTACTTTGGGCGATGAAATTGAAGACCCTGGATATCATCTCTTTGTCTAGGCTGCGATGGAGTATGTATAATCTGCGACACATAGATCCATAGTGTATTCCCGGTGGTTATGCTATATTTTGACGGCTTGGATCCACAGTGTATGATTGGTGGCCATGACCTATGTCTACAATGTCATCCATCTATGATCTGAGAATGGGAATGCCTACCTCAGAATTGGTATATATGATATTCTACAGATGCTTGGTTGTTTGCAGGTTTCCGATTAGGTGTGCTCCTGGTTTCCGAGACACACATGCAGCTTACAAAGTCTTTTGGCTGTCACTGATTCCAACCTCATACTTTGGGGGCATTCTATTATCCATGATTTTGGTTTTCATTATGATGTATTGATGATGGTGTACTCAGGCTTTCATAAGAACTTTCTCCTGAGAAAAGTTACTTTCATCTCTTCCCAGAAAACTCATTTTTGAAGAGGGTTCGCAGGCTGCTAGTATCCCAGGGTGCGAGAATGCCTGATTCTTGCAGGTTGCCTTAAGCTGGGGTGTGAATTTCTCGCACTGTATTGAATAGCTAGGGTGCAAACTCTCTTCCTAAAGCATGGAAAATGGTGAATTCTCGATGTTTCTAGAAGGGAATCTTCTAGAAGAATGGGTTGGCATTCGAATGGTTATCCTTGTACTGGATTCCCTGCTATTGTGGGATCATTCTTATCCAAGTAACTATCTCATTCTCTCCTATATATTGAGGGAATTCTCATGGAAAAGGTTAAGCAAGATTCATTGGAGAATTGGTGAAAGAATTGTGTGAAGGACTTAGCTTGAACAATAGCTTGAATACTCCAACAAGTCTATCAAGAGGTTTTGATCTTATTCATGCAAGGATTGAGCAAGTGTGTGTGTTGGAGCCAAGAGTCATCGAAAGGAAGCTTGCGACATCAAGGAAATCAGGTTGTAATCTATACTTTCAATCAATATGATACAATGGCATGTCCCTTTCCCATAAAGCTATTCTCACTTTATTGTGTAATTCCTTGATCATACACATAATTTGACAATTGAATATATTGTGCTATATTCACTTTGGTTGGTTTGTGTTGTCTTGGTCTTGACCTCACGAGAGCACTGGAGTGAAGTGGGAGCAACAGAGACCCTAGGAAGTGATATAAATGTATGTTACTTGTTCCTTCCTATTAGCTAATTCAGTGGTCAAAACTTAGGGAAAGAGTCATGCCCTGTCTTGTTTTGTTCTAGATCTAGGTGGATCTAGGGAGATCTATTAGTGTCTGCACCTACCGATTAGCTAATTTACCTTCTGCTATAGACCTTAGCATTGTAGTCATCATCTATTCAACTCCCTGGCTGAAATTCCTGAGTGATTCCTTGGAATGCTCCTCTGCTAGCATCTGCATGACTGTCTACTCATGGCAGTCATCTACTGGCTCTGGATGGTTCAACCAATCCTCCAGCATTTCCAACTCCATCTCCCATGGAGTGGGAATATTAACTATGTTCTCCTCTTCTTTTCCTTTGGAAGCTTCTGATATCTTCTCCTTCTCCTTGACAATCACAACTGGCTGTCCTTCCATTGTTGCTGCCTTTGCAACATAAGCTCCCACCTCAACTGGGCTAAGTGGCAGGAACATCTCAATTCCTCCAATGACCTGAAGACATTTATGATCCTCCTTCTCCATAATCTCTCCAAGTTTATATGAACTCACCTATGAGATCATATTTTCTCCCTTTCCCACTTGGAAGTATGGGATTTTTCTGTTGCCCACCTGGAAGTCAATGAGATCAATCAATCCTATCTCCATCAACACTTCTTGCTGACATGAACTCACTTCTAAGCTCCCGATACTTTCAAACAATCTAATCTGTTCTCCCTTACCCTCTGGGATTTCCTCTCTGTCCTCCTGGAAGTTGTTAGTGATATTTCTTGCTAGGGGGGGTTAGAAATCAAATGAATGGGTTAAAACCCTCTTATCCAAAGTCTTGGGCAGCATGCGCCCGTGGTAAGCAATGAGCAGGATCGGACGATCTGGATCGGTGCGCCCAGATCAACGGCGCACAGTGAATTCTGGACCCCCCTTGCATTTCGACCTTTAAGCTGAGGGG
>JASDQU010371678.1:0-12491 GCA_032191745.1 Picea mariana
GCGTTGGATGATGTGGAATACATTAAGGTCCACCTTCCAACAAATCTCACTCCATCAACATCAGCACCTTATCTGGAGCAGAGATTAGAGATTATTTAGCACCTTGGACTTTGCATGACTTAATGGCAGATGTCCTTGCTAACAACCCTGGGAATACACCAATGTCTCTTGGTTGATAGATCCTACAGGTGACTCGACACCAACACCTCTATTCGTACCTGTTAGGATGTGCTGTAGGTACCTTGAGGCCCATTGACATCAATGGTGGGTCATCTTGCATCGGTTAATGGCATTCATTAATGGCCGGTAATCCGATGATTTCTGTTTGTGTTCGACTACAGAACATTCATTCACACAAATCAGAATTGTACCATGAGTTAGAAGCTTTGAAGTTGTTGAAGACATGATTTCAGTTGATCTTTTTCAGGACAGAACAAAAGCCAGGTTCAAAGATCATCATAATTTACTGTTAAAAACATGAAGTTTTCTCAGCAGGATATTATTGGTTCAAATTTCTCTGCAGATTCCTGATTGTTTCATCAGTACCAGTCAGTACCAGCACAGAGTTCATCAGCTACAGTGGTCATCAGAAGTACGAGAGCAATTACAATTTTCGCGCCCTTCAGATCCAGACTTGACTTCAAAAGAAAAATTCTACAGCAAGACTTGCATAACAAAGGGGATAGGTAATTTAACTCAGGTATGCTTAGTTCATATTGATTTACTGTATTAATTTACATATTAATAGTTTGAACTAAGAATGCCTTGTTTACTCCATAATGTTTCATCATATCCACGACCTGTACCTAATGAACTAACCCATCTTGACATTTCATATCATAAAAATACACAACATTACCGAAGCTGAGTTCGACATGACTCGTATCTGATAACACTCTGCACTCATGTACGGCTATCATCATTTTTATACACACCATCGATCCCCACGACAATTCAAATATTCTCCTATGATTTTTCTCTCGACTAAAACCTTCATCACATTCTCTTCCTTCGTCGCCCTCATCCAAATTTCACTGCTCACCTATATACCTTCCCTGTGATATCAAGTGGAACCATGGTGGCAAAACGCCATGAACCGGAGACATATGCAGACTTAGAGGCCCTTCCGGAGTATGAGGCAACCAGAGATATTTTTAAGAAAGCAGGTTGGGATCCATTTCTGAAGAAATTCGATGGATATAATGATGCAATTACGCTTCAGTTTGCTCTACATTTTCAGGGTGGGTTCACTAAAGTGGGCGAGCTCGAGTTTGAAGTCATGGAGAAATTTATTTTAGAAGCAATTCAACTGCCCACCACTGGTCAGAGATGGACAAAGGGACAGCCTGTTGACAAAAATCTATGTACGTAGCTTTTGAAACCATAGTATCGGGAAACACAGTGGTCCGAGGGAACATCATGGTCATGGTTGGAACCACAGTGGGCTCAATTGTTAGCCATCCTCCAACATTACCTCACGTGTGAAGGACGATACACCATGATATTTCCCTGCCATGCCCAACTCCTGTTACACTTTAAAGGTAATCATCTGCTGAACATACCCTTCCTTCTATTGAAAAGTTTAAAAAAGATGGCCGAACAGGCACGAAAGGCCAAAGATTTTCATGGAAGTCTATTTCATTTTGGTCTTGTTAAGATATTGATTAAGTCTGCACTATCCAAGAATCAAGAAACTTGGGATATGTTCACTATAAAAACCCTAGCCTTTGCCAAGTCTAAAGATAGGAGTGTTAAGCCTGCTCCCCCACAGAAGAAGCTAAATTATAGGAAAAAGAGGGTTAAAACCCCGACCAAAGTCTGTGCTAACCCTAAGAACATACCCGATAGCACAATTGAAGCCAGTACTGGAGACCCTGATCCAGAACATTCATTTGATGCTCATGGGTCTGATGGAGTGGAAACCAATAATGAAACTGTGAAGAATACTACTCCTACAGAGGCACATGTTGAAATTTCGAGTTCTTCCCTAGCTGCTGAGAACATAATTGACGTGGAAGAACTGGCAGAGTTGACTGACAAACCTAGGAGAAATCCAAAACGAAAATGTAAAAGCACATTGTCAGGTATGGATAACTCTGTGCCCAGTTACCCACCACATGAGAGGTTAGAAAGTGTGGATGATCATGAGGAGGCTCCAGAGCCCTTTGAAATGACTTGGAATCTATCCCAATTAATTTGAAAAACCCGTAAAGTGGATCGACAGGCTACTGCACCCAAAGGAATTGAGCAGAATGAGCCAATTCAAGTACCAACAGGTACCCCTGCTCGGATACAAAGAGAGTTCACTCCTGAACCTAGTCTAGTTGACAATCTCGATCCAGTTGACACCTCTGAACTCAGTCCAGACCATAATTCCGATCCAGTTAACACCCGTGCTCAAAGTCCAGACGAGTTCACTCACACATCCAGTCCTCAACCACAACCAGGACGTGATAAAACATTTGAAACCTACTGTGAAATTTCCTTCAGTCGATCCTTGAAACCAATGGTAGACAGACTAGAAAGAAGGAATAACAGGTTGAAAGAGAAGCTACATGAGTACACTGTATTGGATCGACATATAAAAACAAAGAATGAACTCATGAAAGTCAGGGTGACTCATCTTTTGTCCAAAATTGAAAGATTAAAATAGAAAAATAAGGGTCTTTTCCAAAGGAATAGGAAACTACAGAAGACTGCCAGAAAGCATATTATAATCAACCAAGTCCTCAAGAAAGAAATCAGAAATATGAAGAAACAGGAGAGGTTACAAATGTTGGTTGCAGCTGCTGCAACACTCTGATTGCTATCAGTCTTTGATTTTTTTTGTTGCCTGAGGACAGGAAAAGACTTCAGTTTGGGGGCATGTTGGTCTCCAGTTTTGACTATGTTTTGCCTATATTATATCACAAAGACCTCTATTTCCATACCCAGTACCAACCCTTTTGTCCTTGTTATGACACACTTGACATCTCTTTACCACTCAATGGGGTTACTCAAGGTATTTTTACGTTTCAAGTTATTTTTATGTATTTTGATACTTTAAATTAATATTGAAACTAATGTGGCTTGAGTTAGGTACTATTTCTATTTTGAAACAGGATTTTCCAGTACTAGGTACCAGCTCGTACCCCGTGGAGATACCAACGAAGCTGCTAAAGATCCGCGCGTTATGGCCAGAGTGGGAGACAGTGCGATTTACATGATAGATGGAGTCATCACTCATATGATGATTGAAGGCACAATTATAGAACTGAGTTGTTAATACTTCATAAATCACACTTCGTGACACTGCATGTCACGAAGATGTGAAGACCGTTTTTAACTGATTTCGAGTTATTTTTGGATCTGGGATCCGTTTGAATTAATGTACTATTGCTTTAAACTACTTTTGAGGAGGATCTAAATAAACAAAAGATCACTCCTAAAAAATGTTGGGTTATGTTATGTTATGATACACATTTCTGTTAATACAATCTGCCTTTGCGTTATGTTACTTTACTGTCATACAATTTGAGTTATTTCTCTGAGTAAATGGAGCGTGAAGCATGGCCAGTATTTGTGTAGAATGATTTGAGTAGTTCTGGTTTTTCCTTTCGGCGATTGTACCTTTTGGTTGGGCCCGCCAAACAGGTTCAAGTCGCTGCTTTTCTCTGCCTTAGATTTAGTTTATTTCAGTATTTTAGTATTTGCATGCATGCTAGCTTAGAGTTTGGGAATTAACTTGTTCAGATTCTTGCTTAATTATTCTTCAACTGTATCGTTTCCAGCATATTAATATCTTCTACGTTGATGAGTGTTGAAAGCATGGTTGGTTCCTGTAGAGTTTAGAGCATGAACTAGGTTTGCTTTGATTCCAGTTTTCAATCTGAACATAACTTATAGTTTGAATGTACTTTGTTTTAGTTAGGATAGTTAGGTTGCAATTGAATTAGAGGAAGCTTCCAGTACCAGTAGGGTAAGTAGGATATTTCCTTATTTCTCCTGTAGAATAGATTTAGATTTATTTTCGATCTTTAGATTAAAAGAATTTTAGGAAATACTCTTTCTGTTATGGCTTAGATAGAAATAGTGATGATTAGATGATTAAAGATAATGGTAGATAGTCGTGTGAAATCACATTAGAGTAGAAATAGAAGCACCAACACTTAAGCATAGGAATGTTTTCTGTTGATGAATTAAATAGGAGATGATAAGTTTCAGGATAGTCATTAGGATTCAGTTTCTAAGAGTGAGTTTGTGTTTTCTTCTAAGAATAGTCTTTAGATAGGAATTAGAATCTTACCTTCACATACAGTGTAGCAGCTCTAAGTTTACTTACCCTGGTTTGACAATTCAGTGTTTCAGGTCATTTAAATCTTTAATATAGCAGCCTGACAGTAGGGCCCTAAACCACTTTCTAGCCTCGCCTTCAAGGCTATGGACAAAAATCCTCATCCATACATCTGCATGCATGATAACATGATCATTTGTAAAACTGTAAAAGGCTTCAAGGTGTTCTTCTACAACTATGTCCCCCTCGCCTATAAATTTGGGCAACTGCTTGAAGTAGCCATCTGCTGGAAGGGCACTAAGAGGCTGAGGTAACAAAAGGGGAGCATACCTAGCAGCTATTATAGCCTCCATTCTGTTCATGGGGGGATTTTATCTTTCCATAGAAATATTAGGTGGAGGAGAAATCGGAAAAGAAGGAGCTCGAACATGGGATACTGGAAATGAGCTTTCAGGTGGAAGGGGAAACAAAGGGGGATTCAGAGAGAAGTCAAAGGGGCTTGAGCTAGCAGCTACCCCTCTCTGTGCAGTAGCAGCAACAGTAATAAGAGGAGGGGTGGTAAAGTCTTCTGTGGTCCTGGGTCTATGCAAAGGTACAACTTTAGGGGAGAGGGGAGTGACAAGGATTTCTCCTTCCAATCCCAGTCCAGGAGGAGAAAACTCGACAGAAACACTTTCGAAATTCAAGAAATGGGAAATTTCAGAAAAAAGTCTATTGGGAAGTTGAGAAGAAGAAAATGGAGTTTCTACAGAAGGAGATGGCAAATTACCTGGTTCAGCGGTAGAAGTTTCTCCTTCAGAGGCCTTTCCTATTTTGAAAATCACCTGCGGATCAATTTCAGGTGTAGCTAGAGGCAGTTGTGGATGGGACTGCGTGTGTCTACCTATGGAAGACACAACTAAAATGGCAGGTTCTCCATAGTGGATTCATCACAATGGAGTCACCAGGTGCACATTAGAAATCTTCAAGGGCTTCGATGCCTGACACACCTTCAGAATCAGATGCTCAATGCCATTCTATCTCAGGAAAAATTTTCAAATTCGGCCTCGACAACAACGCCAGAAATGTTGGCGTCAGAAGTCACTCCTGGATTGCAGCAGGAGTAAGCCTGAGGCCCATTGGTTTAAATGTCACAATTTGTTTATAAATGGTGATCAAAAGGAACTAAACTTAGAACAATATCGTTTAATTCAGAAAACTGGGTCGGAGTAGCAAAGACATGAGAGGTCTTGATCTAACTTAAGCCAGTAATTTTCATAGTGGTGAGTGAAAAAGGGAAATAGAATCTGCTCTGGACATCCAGTCTTCCAACAAGCCTTTAGAGGGGGGAAATTCTCAGATGTGAGATCCTCTTAGACCTGAGAAACTTCAAAGTAAACTCAAAAGGTTGCATAACTAATGTATTCACACATGCATCATATAGTCATTACAACACCCGACTAGATCATCCATGCTCGGGTTTTAAGATTCAGAGGAAAAAAAGAAAGGAGGAGGTTGGCTTCCATTAAACAAGAAGTCTCAGACTGTCTATCTATAACTAGAGAACCAGAGGCTTTGTTAAAGATTTAAAATTGGGAGCTTAGCTCTACCATTGATCCTTCCAAAATACAAAAAATGAGTACATATGCTCCGAAACATTCACCCAGTAGAGGCGTCTTTGAACCTCCAGGGTGTGACATCTCTTCTGTCAAATCTGACCTGAAATCCTTTGTTAGACACCACCTTAAATTTTCATGGCTCTTGTAGGGGGGTAGCTAAGAAATTAAAGGCTAAATTAGCGTGTGCAGGCTCCTCTGGTCAGATGAGGACTCGGCATGGATTCTTTGGAAAAACCGGCACACAGGACAATCTCGGGCAGACTGCCTGCCAAAACCTCCATGCCTTTCATTTAATGAGTGAGGTGAGGTTTCAACCACCTCCTCCCATATTCATTTACTTCTAGCAGAGATCTTCAAAGGATCTTTCAACACTTTGTGTTTTAGGGATTCCAGATGGAGTGGAGAGGCCGACCCCTTGTCCTTCAGACTTCTGGTAGCCGAATTTATGAAACAACTATTTCACAATCAATGGTTGGATAGAATTTTTAAAACGGACGGTCATGATGAATCTTAATTCCTTTCGAGGATTCTCCCACCGGGAGTTCTCGTTCCTTTATGACCGAGCACCAAGACTGTGGGCCCAACTCCTGGGTGCTTTCGGCACTTCGGGTTTCGGCGATTCCAACTGCAGGAGGAGCGATCCCCTGTCTTTCAAAGTCTTGGTACCCAAAATAGAGACTGGACTTGATCATGCACCACACGTCCCATTGGTTGGATGGCTGAGATGATTTCGGCGTTTCGGGGCTCGCCTTACTATACGATAGATGCTAGCGCTCTTTCCCTAGGCCTGTTCCTTTGTGATCGAGCACCAAGACCGTGGGCCTAACTCCTGGGAGCTTTCAACATTTTGGGTTTCGGTGATTCCAGGTGCAAAGAAGGGGAATCCTCCTATCTTTCGAAGTCCTGGTAGTCGAAGTGCTAAAACGGATAACCTGTAATCAATGGTTGGATCAACTTTGAAATGGAAGACCACAATGAACCTTAATTCCTTCCGTGGATTCTACCACCGAGAGTTCTCGTTCCTTTACTCTCGACCCTTGCATTTCAAATTCCTGGTAGCCGAAATAGTGACCGGGCTTGATCGTGTGCCATGAGTCCCTGAGATGGACGACTGAGATCCTGCCTTGATCACCAGTTCTGATTCTTTTGGGACTTTGCGTTTCAGCAATTCCAACTATAGGAGAGGAGCAACCCCCTGTATTTTGAAGTCCCAGTAGTTGAATTGCCGAAACACGCCTATCTTTAGAGGCGCTTTCACATTTCATGTTTTGACGATCCCAGATGCAATGAAGTTGGTCGACCCTTATATCTCGAAACCCTGGTAGCTGAAATCGTGACCGAGCCTAATCAGGCGCCACGTGTCGCTACTGGATCAGATGGCTGGGATGATTTCGGCATTTTGGGACCCGCATTGATGATAGATCCTTGCCACTGAACACTTGATCGCCCGTCTGCTCAGATTTTTAACCCAAAATGGATTTTCTGTGTGCTGCACATTGTGCTCATGACTACGGCCTTTTAATAAAACACATTTGATGGGTTTTTAAACCCCATTTCTTCACATTTTACACCAGGGGCCCGAAATCAGAGAGAAACACCCCACTTGCAAGAATTGGTACTAACAAAATCTTTGACCTTTGAGTGGGATATTGGTGCCACGAGGAGGTTTTGAACATTGGAGATGGGATTTGAGACCTTGAGCATGAATGAGGGATAAAAATAAGTGATTTATGCTCTAAATGGAGCTAGTGTGGAAAATGGGCCATATATGAGACCTAGAACCACCACACAAACACTCTAGAGGGAATATATTCCCCCCATAGTGGGGTATGCAATCCAAAATGAACTTTTGTGAAATACTCATTATGGGTCTTGGGGCCTTAACCATGGTTAAGAGAGGAAATCAAAGGATGTTTTCCCTAGATGAAGCTTCTAGGGCTCTAATATATTACAAACGTATCAAACCACCATAGGAGGCCTTCAAAGGAGACCTTTGGCCTACAAGTGGGATATGGGCATGATTGAGAGGTCTTATGCACTAGGAATAGATCTCATGGCTTTGATCATTATTGAGGGAGTAGAAAAAGGGCCTTATACCAAAAATGAAAGTTTCAAATGACCACAAGACCCACTACAAGGAGTATTTGGCCTTTGAACAACATATGGGTGCTTTAGGATGTTTTGTGCTCCAAGGATGTGTCTTCAAGCTTTGATAATGGTTGGAGGAAGAAGTTAAAGGTCTTGGACTCCAAATGATGATTTTTGGTTAAAAGGACATGAATAAGGCCTTAAACCACCACAAAGGGCCTCTAAATGGATTTTTTGTTCTTTGAGTAGGATATGGTCGCTATCATGAGGTTTTGTGCTATCATGAGGAAAATAAGGGTCGTAGGCTCTAAATAAAATTACCAAGGCTCATGGGCTATAAATGAGGCCTTATACCACTACACAAATCCTCTATAGAGGATATTTGGCCTCTAAGTGGATATGGATGCATTAAGAATGGGTCTTGAGTACTTTACCATTTTAGAAGAGGAAATTAAGAGTCTTATGCTCTAAATGAAACTTTTAGGACTTATGAGACAAGCTTCAAACCCCCACATAAATCCTTTAGATGAGATGTATATATAAACACCATTGAATTTTCTTACCTAACAAAACTATATAAAAACTATTCATATAATTTAACAAAACTATATAAAAACTAAATATGATTTTTATAATGTCAAGATTTAAATTCCATGTTAGTTTAACATGGGAGCTTCTCCTCTTGGTAAATTATGAACCTCTTCTCCGTTTATTTTGACTTATTTGTTGGTTCATTTATCCACTTATTTTCCCTAAATAATAACTTTGTCGTCAAATACTATACCATAGCAACTAGTGGTGGTAGGCAAGTTTCAACAACTTTTTATTTTAATTTGAGTAGGATTCCAATGTATCTTAATGGGAAATGCACATTGCTATGTGATATGATTCGATTCGATTGGATTGTACTCATACAATTCAGCCCACTCCTCCTTGTACGGTGCATTCTTTTATCCACTTGCCCCGAATATAATTGAAAGGCCATTCACTTATTCATAGTGTCCAACATCATCACCGACATCGTACTTTGGGGTCACTTGAAGAGTCATGTGCAACCATTGAAACAATAAACACAAACATATCCATGGCTTCTCAGGGTATTTTTTTAATGGGCGATTGAAAATGTTGAAGTAATTTAAGGAAGGTTTACATACTAATTAAAATTATTATATTTAATAATTGGTTCATCATCTTGATGATGACCTTCTATCATGATTTTATAATTGGAAATATGCTTATATGTTTTGAAAAGAGAGGGAGTAAATCCTCATATATTCAAGGACACAAAACATATATAATTTTTAGAAAGTATAATTGATATAGATATATGAAGAAAAAAACCTAAGAGTAGCTGTTTGTAGTAAAGAATGAAGGATACAAGGAATGTTTACCATATCTTTGTTTTAATCATCTATAACATCATGGCATGAAATCATGATGACCACTTTGATGTCATATCCTTATTAGAATCAGATATGTTAGTTTCATGAAGTCACCTCATTCCCCCTAGAGGGGCATCAGGTACAATTGTCATATTTGAGAAGGAAAACCCAATATCAATGACCTCTACTCCATCCTTAGAGAGAGGAAAAGGTTCCCCAATCAACTCTTCTAGGAAGACTATATCAAATTTTGTTTAAGTCAATGGTTGTTGATTTTTCTTAGCAAGAGAAACTTCATCATCTAACATTGGTTGCTTAGGAAAATTCCAATTTTTTTATTTGGATTTGGTTCCTTTTTCCCCTTGAAGGATGAGCTCATGCATGAGGATAAATATCGTGTAGATGTCCTGTAAGTTGATGAGTTCAATACTAGAATGTTGTGCTCTCATTATTCAATACGTGAATCCACCTAAAAATTTCATTTGAGGGTCATTTTATCTGGAAGACTCTTACTCAGGTCTATTTCAAAATAGATGTAGGTGTATGTACACAATCTCATTATAAATCTCCAAAATTGATTTTATGTAATTGCCCAAAGTATTCTCAATATCCTAAAAAATTGATATATACCAAGAATGAAATGGAAAATTTGGGAGGTGTACCCAAAGTGTCATTCTAGTAATTGACATAGAGTTAGGATCAAAATTTGGAAATCAAGGATATATAAAAGCCCCACTCTTCCCCAAAACCAGGGACCCTCATCTAAAACTTGCTTATAAGTAGCATGATCGAAAATATGAATTAAAAAAACACCTTTGGAGCAGAGAGGAATCTCATAATTCTTTTTCCATGTTGAGTGGATCCATTGGTACATCGTTGATGAAGGAGGCCAATAACCATTAAACCATTAAATCTACAAATGACAAGTTTTTTGGAGATGAGTGATCTATGACTATGTGATCTCCATTGATGGCACAACTTTATATTTTTCCATGATATATGTATAGGAAAAGGAGGTATTGGAGCATTTTTTTGTATTTGAAGACTTTTTTTAACCAACTCGTTAAAGGACATGTGTTTGGAAGTTGAAAGCACCTCATGTTATAACATTATTTGGTTACGAGTGATCATGAATTCCTTGTTTCCCAAGATATTAGCCATTGAATATCTTTGATCCACATGAAACATATGTGAAATTGTTTTTTTGCCTCATACCCACATTCTTCCTTTGAGAAATACATTGGTACCCATGTGTTTCCTTTAAGAAAGGCAGGGTGTCTTCCAAAAATTGTAAAAAGTAAAAAATGAACATTAATTATTCAGTCCTAAGTGGGGTTTACGAGATCCGTGCAATTGTACAACCCTAATTATTATTTCCAACAAACTTAACCAACTTGTGATATTATAAATTGGGTTCAAATGTTGGAGAAAGGGAACCAACCATTCTAGTACCCTTATGTTGGAGCATTATATTGATAATTTAGCCTTGGATTTTGATGACTAGTTCCTTTTGTATAAACCCTTGTTTTTGGGATTGACTCTCTTGCTTAGACTCTGGGATCTAAATCCTTGTTGATTTTCCAATGCATATATGGCAAGCAATTTGAAGCAGAGTTGAACTCTATATGTAGTCCAACTAGGAGGAACCTGAACTCTACTCACAAAGGTGCCAACAACATATCATGTATTATTTCATATCTTTGTAGTTGTTTTTTCACATTAAATTAATATATGAAGATCTATCTTCTTCCTCCCAAAAAATATGTTGCAATTTACTTGAGTATTGATAACATGATTTCAAGAGGAATTAACCACCTGATGTTAATTAATATTAGTTAGTTAAAAGTTTTCTTGTTTCATGGTCATTGATATTAGATGATTTTAATGGTTTGAGGAAGGTTGTGTATTTATATTGTGCATATTTTTAAAGAAGCTTGGATTATTTAGGACCTTATCCAGACAAATTGCAAGAGGTCAGTCCTCGAAAAAAGGGTTTTTGAAGAATGGATTGGTGATAAAAATCCAAGGACAATGTTTAGGATAATGCTCCAGCATAAGGGTACTAGAATGACCAATCCCCCTTCTCCAACATTTGAACCCTATTGATACTATAAAAATTTGGTTAAGTTCATTGGTAACAAGAATTAGGGCTTTACAGATGTACAAAACCCATAAACCCCACAAAGGATCCCACAATTAATTAACATTTATTATTTTTTACAATTTTTGGAAGACACCCATGCCTTTCTTAAAGGAAACATGTAGATACCTAGACACTGCCCAAAGGAAGCACGTATGGGGACAATTTTTTTTTAGCATATGTTTCATGTGGAACAAAGATAGGAAATGGATACTATCTAGGCCAACAAGGCATCCATGGTTAGCGGTGACCAAATAAAGCTAGCCAGAACTGACCACCCCTCCATGCAATTGCAACATACAAATGAGGATTGAATCTTTTCCTATGTGGTAGAGGGATAAAGGATTTTGGTCCTCAAGATATTTACTCTCATAGATTAGAATCCCTTGTGGTAGCTCCAATACACAAAATTCGTATCAATTTGTCACACAATATGTTTAACATATTCATTATCAATTAGAAGATAGATGATGAATGCAACATTTCACTTTTTGTTTTTTTTATGATTGATGCTACAATTTTTAGAAGTTATATAATAAGTGACCACTAAAATGAACGTTGTATTGAAATGCTAAGTGATCACATATTTCAACATTATGGTTGAAGTGATGACACTACTTTAGGCAAATCAATATTGACTTTCCACAACAAAATTCATGATAAGATTTGACATTTTTTAAGAACATTCTAGATTAATGTATGATCTATGGAAGCAAGTTTGCATTGGTCACTACAAAAAACAATGAAGACAATATTGGAAACAAGGAAAGTTGTTTTATTGATAATTTAACTTGTTTTAAAGAAATATTAAAATCGGTTGTAGAAGCTTGCAACCACTTTGAAGCACTTCTTTGAAATTTAGAGATCAATATTATTTTTAAATGAGAACGATACATAGATAAATGTTCAAGAATCAATATTCCTTTAAAAAAAGAAGAGAAAAGATAATGTATTTGACTTTGTTATGTATGTTAGCACTATGTAAATTATGTCTGGCTGAATAGACAAAC